>PVJI01001580.1:0-174936 GCA_004026765.1 Micronycteris hirsuta | reverse complement strand
CACGTTGACACAAATATTTAAGCGTCAGATCCTGAATCTATAATTGTTTTATTTTGAAAATCTACTAAGAAGATATGTATTTAATTTTTTTGTGTCAGTTCAAGACAAGTTTAATATTTATCATCCATTAATAAATTGAAATCATATCTAGAAAATTAATTATATTACATCTTGTGTATCTGTTAGAAGGAAAACGATAATAAAATCCTTTGGCATACTCTCAAAACCTGACTACAAATAATCTTACCCAAATTAAGTTTATTTATACATCCATATGATTGCTAAAGATGCTACATAAAAATATCAGAACGGATTTTAACTAGATTAAAATTCAACCTTGATTAAAAACACAGATCATCTAAAAAATTATTATAGTCCCATATTTTTACCAACTAATCTTTAAAAATTTAGCGTTGGTGATTATTCAGTGAGTTTGTTGTAAAGAAATGCACCCATTGATAAGCAGTAGCCCAGTAATCTGTTAAATCTAGTTCGATTTTTAGTCATCAGTACATTCAAAATCCAAAATTTCAAATACTAAAATAGGCCTTCGTAGTAGATTTAAAAACGCACTTTTCCCTTAAATTAGCAAAGAACAGTTACATAACCACTGCCAGACTGGTTTGGTGCTTTTCCTGCAAATGTGTGCGGCTGCGTCCTTTTTCTTTCTTTTCTTAATTGGAATTTTCTTTTTCTTCCCTTCAAATTCCAACTCTCTCTTTTGGAGAACAATGTGCCTACATTGCATGTATATGGCAACTCCTCTATATCAAACCTCAAATCAGACGCTATCTGCAAACTCAGTGTGACACATTCATCTTGGCCCGGCACACGCCGTGTGACAATAAATAATACCGAAAACAAAGATGTGTTTCTAACAACTGAATCTGAACGGTACCTTTATAGCCAGATTCTACTTTTTGTCTGCTTCTCTCTGACTCATTTGTTGAAAAACATTCACTGACTCGACTGCACTGTTACCCCGTTGAAGACATAAGGACCATGAGGTTGTGTCCCGTGAAAACCTTCAAGTGTGTGAGGAATCATTCCAGTTAGAAGTCCTAAGTAACTGAAAAAAGCATAGTTCTTAAAACATGTTCCATTACGGGATTAAGAAGTGCAAATTGGTGGTTACAAAACAGTCACAGAACGTAAGCACAGCACAGGGAACGCAGTCAGTAAAACGGGTGAGGCAACAGCAGGTTTACAGTGGTGAGGACATGAATCGTGGAGTGTACCCTTGTGTTGTTATGCATTAATTATTGTATTCTTTTCCACGGGAGCAACTGCAAACCTACTCTTGCCCCACCCCATACTGTAATGACTATGTGGGATGCCAGGGGGGTACTAGAAATATTGGGGAGGTCACTTTGCAAAGTATGTGATTGTCTAACCACTGTGCTATACACTGAATACAAAATCATATGGAATGCCAACTGTAATTGAAAATAAAAAATAAACAGTTCCAATTAATCACAGAAGCAGCTCAGATTCAGAAGATTAAGGCAAAAATCACAGTAACAGCTTAAATATGCTTGACCTCCCGTCCTAACAAAATCTCCCCTGCGACCTCATGTCTCTAGCTGATCCTTCACTCCCCTGACCCTTCCACAGGAAACCCACTGTCTCTGCCCCCTTTGGCTCTCCACCACATCCTCAGCCAGTGCCTGGTCCCTCACCCTGAGCACGCCCCCGCTGCCACGGTCACCCGCACCCTCACGGCCGCGAGTCCTCGGTCCTCAGCTCACCGGAACGGAAGGAGATGAGCTCTTTTGGAAATGCTCTGTCACCGTGCCAGGAATTCCTGGACAGAACTGGCCTGTGGGAACCCCTTGAAGCATGCTCCTTTGTCCTTCCAGCAACTTTCCAAGAAGCTCCAGTTCCATTTTTAGTGTGTGAAGATCAAAACTTGGGCGGCAAGAGGGCACAGGAGGAATCATCCCCACGAATGCTGGTGACACCACTGCCAGGCCGTGGGGACAACAGACCTGAGAAAAATGTATTATTCCAATGGACACTTCCGGTCCAGTTCGAACCACTTCCTGTTCTTCCTAACACATACTTCTGAATTTATTTCCTTTGCAACAGACCTACTGACATTTTTAAGCCTTTGTCCGCGGCGTTTTCCTCTGCAAGCCCCCCTCGCCATTGTCATTTTATGGACGACTGCAGTGCTGCCTTCCTCACTCACCCTGCCTCACACTCCCCTCCTTTTCTGCAGTGGCTTCAGCAGCTCTGGGCTTTCTCGCTTCTTAAGCAAGCTAACGCGGCCCCTCCCTGGACCCTCTGCACTTGCACTGAGCTGGGTGGTAGGAGACCTGGACTCCAGTCCAAGCTCCCCAGCGTGTGTGACCTTGATGGCGGTATTCAGTTGCTCTGTGCTTCAATTTCATTTTTAAACAAAACGTGCACTTTATCTTAAAGGTTCCTCTGGCTCTAAAATTATCTTCAGCCCTACTGTGATGTATTTAAAAAAAAAAGGACTTAAAAACCTAGGGCAAAAGCCATTCTACAAATACATTTATCAGTGGGATTGTCGACACTTTGTCAAGGACAGAGAAGCAGCTGCAGAGTAGAAACAGAGAGTAAGGCAAAGATTCTGTGGGCGGAAAAGGGGCCATATAGGAAACCTGACCAGCTCAGGGGAGGTCTGCCTGGCAGCCTCCCAAACTCAGAGACTGAGAGTAACCACCTAGGATGGTCTGAAATTGAAACTTCCTACATGGCAGCGAGTCATGGCAGGTAGTCCTGTCCTAGGCCAGTATCTTCCTTGACAAAGGTTGATCTTTACCTTAATTGAGCCTGTCTCTCATCTTTTTGCATCTGGACAACCCACCTTTGGAAGGTCAGAGTTACCCCTTTCCCAGACCCTCAGGGCATACCCAGGCAGCAGAGTGCAAGGCCCCAGAGCCCCTCAATGTTCCCTTGTCCCCCCACCACCGTTTCTATGCACTGTAAATGGTAATCATTAACTATCCAGGACCCACCAACGTAAGAGGACGTATCTATCTGTTTCACTTTTCATCCAGTTTCCTAGATTTCCCTGCTCGGTTTCCTCCCACCTCCCTAATTTAGCACCACTGGGGTCCGTGTAACCCTCTCATGTCTTCCCCTTTGATTCTGATGGATAAGTGGTAAAACTGCCATTTTCCGGAGCACTTCCTCAATCATCAGTTTGGCTCAAATAAACTCAAAAACTTCTCAACAGGCTTGGACGTTCCTTACGTCGACAGCTTCCTCACACAGAGCTTGGCCTGCAAACACGCGGTTTCCAATCTGGGGTCCCTCAGTCACCATAGAAGCCGGGTCTCACATTCCTGACGGTCCTAAGCACAAACGTGGTGCCAGGCAATCTTCATGCCTCATGGGATCCCCACGCGCTTCCTTAAAAACTCATTCTGCAGTAAGAAGCCACAATCTCTTTGAAATGGAACTTGATGGCATCTGACTAAAAACCCTCCCACAGCCTTGCACCGAGTTGACAAGCCAGTGCAAGCTCCTTCTTTAAGGCCGCAGCGGCTGAACGCGACCTGGCGCCTCCTCAGCTCTCCAAGATCACTTCTCATCGCTCATCCTCTGGCTCACGAAGCTGCAGACAGACTGACCTTGTTTCTAGGCCTTAGTGCATTTATGCTGCCTGGAGAAAGAGGGGTGCAGTGCATTTCCAGCTCCCAGCTGTGCTACAGTGTTCTGGAGAGGGAAGTGTCAGGTTGATGGGAATAAATTGCTGGAAGACCTTCTGAGTGTGAGTAAGCAGAAAAATGCAGGAGAATTACAATGTAGGCAAATTATCATGACGAGAAAACAATAAACCAGTGAGTTTCTAAACTGCATTTTGTATTTCTGCTCCTCCCAGAGCTCCTGTGCTCTCTCCACTGCCTGCCCCCGACCCCGTGCACCCCACCACGACCTGGCCAGGCTCCCACAGGGCCTGGAGTGCATCAGACTCTCAACATGGCGGGGGGGGGGGTGCTGTGTAACCTGGGGAGAAGCAGTACTTTCCAGGTGGTTTGATGCATAGCCCCCATGTTCACCCCAGAATTTATATCTAACCACCTGTACTGACGTAAACTATGTGCTGGAAATGGCCAAACGACCACGGAAAGTGGCCGAGGAATTAGTGCAGACCTTTTCCTGAAGAATGACACAATGGAGCACCAAAGGCGAAAATGAACCACAGGAAGTCAGATGATAGAAACCAAGACACTGGAAACCTGTTACAACAGGTTACGGTCCAAAAGGTCATGCAAGTCATTTGTTATTGGGTGGGTAGGCTTCCGCATTAGGTAGCCATCAAAAGCTTTTCTAACACACAATGCACCTCAAATGATATGATAAAACTATAAATTAACAGTATAACAAAAATTCGCTACTTTGTGCTAAGCTTGTAACAAGACAGCTCATATTCTTCCCAACACAGGGGACTAGGGGCTGCCCTCCTTCCCCTCCCCTACCTGCTGGGCGAGGGAAGCAGGCACCCCCGCCCCGACCCGTCCAGTCTTCAGCGATGACCCCCGACTGTCATTTTCGAAGTTGGGAAGACTACCTCGCAGAGGAAGAATGACTTTTCTAATAAACGCCACTCAGGTCACATCATATGGAGCAGAATCTAAACAGAAGTCTGTTTGATTCCAAAACTCTTTCAAAGAATCCACTCGGCCTCCCAGGGTCTGTCACCTCTGGAGTCCCCAGGCTGTGCACTCCTCTGGCACCTCGGTCCTACGCAGCTATTCGTTCTTTGGTGGCTCCCCCATACTGGCCTGCATTGAATACCCACGTCCCTGCCTGTGCCTTCTGCTCAGGGGGACCCTGGAGGTCCTCTTTGTGCCATTCCTACTCCGGCAACCAACCAACTTAAACATAACCTGAAAACAGGTCGCTTTACCAACTTTGGACACAAATAATTCAATCACTGGTCATATTTCAGGGCAGTAGTTAGAACTGGGCCACCTTGGGCTCTCAGTTCTCGAACTGGGGTCAAGAACAGAGCTTTGGGTTCCTAGGACGGACGTGAGACGGTGACGCAGGGAGGGAGATTAGGAGATGGGCAGGGGCTGCCTGATTTTGCTCCTCACCAGCGGAAGAAAGAACATTTTTGAGGTTGGTAATGAACATTTTGAGGCGCACTGATGCAAAGGTGTATTCCCCACTTGCAAATATGGGCAGCAAAGAGAGAAGGAGCACCTCCCCCTCCTCGACCCTGCCCCAGATCCTGGAACGGTCATCTGTGATTCTTACCATTGTCACACTTTCCGAGTTAGCAGTGTTTTTTGTCCCTCTCTCTCTCAACAGTTCTTTAGCAAGCTGACCAAACTATTGCCCTAAATACCTAAGAAGCTCTCCTCTACAGAAACAGGCAGGTGAAATCTAACTCACCCAACCGAAGGCGGAGAACGCACTCACTGGATGTGCTTACTCAGCAGGGACGTGGAGGCCCCTTCGATGTATCGGTTTTGAAAGGCAAAGGAAGACTCTGTCTTATGACTGTGGCTCTGAAAACTCACTGCCAAAGAGAAAGGCAATTCCTGAACCCCTGACTGGCCTAAGCAGTGCAGTTAAATAAGGAAATCTGACCCAGGGCCAGTCCTTGCTCTTCGTGTCCTCATTTCAAAGCTTCCTCAATGGAATCCTATTATCCCCCAAATTAAAACAGAAGAGATTCCCAGTGCCGGCAAGCTGTGTGTGTCAGTGCAGGTGGGGGTACCTTCCTGCTAGAGTTGGGGGGTCATCCCACTCCCACACATGGCTAAGGCTCAGATCAAGTCCCTACAAAGCCTGAATCTTTGCACTTCCAACCGCCTCCGCTTTCAATTCCAGACACCCTGAGGCCTGACAGGCGAGACTCACTGCTCTGAACCACCTACACCCTCACTGCGGTTGTACCTGGCTCCCACCTCGTGGCTTTCTACCACAAGGGAAGGGTTGAATGGGGGTTTTTTAGACCCTGAACATGTTCCCCTCCTTAGTCAGAACCAAACTTTTAGCACTGGAAGGGCCTTGATGATGATCTTGCCCAATGTAACTAAGCATCTTTCTTATGTATGTAAGTAAGTATTTATTTATTGGGAGCAAGCAAAATCCTGCTTGCATTTTGGCTAGTTTGGCATTTAAAATTATATAAGATCAGATGGAAACCATTTTTGTACTGTATTTTTTAATTGTCCTTAGATCCATCTCTTATTATCCTGGTATATTCAGAATTATCATAGAGGACAATACTGAGAGTACTTTTATTCACTACAGAACATTAGCTGTCTGATTTACTACATACAGAAATGAATGCTTCTCATTTGCTTCTCCAAGGAAACAGACAGCCTTCTAAACCTACCTGCCAGGGTGAGCCGCTGCATGCTGAGGACTACACGGCCAGAGTGCATGTGGCATAGAACCCAGAGCACACGAAAAAATTAAACCGCTCTTTCTAGGTTCATGTAAATTGTGTGGCACTTACGTAGTACTCCAGAAGCTGTATAAAGCGGTGGCCCCAATCTTTGTGTTTATAACGCTCGTCACAGTAAAAGTTACAGTCATACTTGAAATGATGCATTAAAAGATTTAAAGCAACACTGGCACCAGGATTAGTTACTGCAGTGTGGCACTCGGTCACAGAATCTCTAACACAGGCAAGGGGATGCGGCTCTTCGTGGCTCGCCCTTCGGTACTCGGTCACTGGGAAGCACTACATCCGTTTATAATTCACTGCCGTGTAATCATGCGGTAAACTTGTCCTTTGCACAATCTTTGATCTTGGCTTGAATGACAGTATGCAGCAAGTCAGCCCCTTGCCCTGCACTGCATTTCCCTACTGCACCAGCACAGACTAGCTGGCAGTAATGTATGTACGTTTAGCTGCAGCTAAAGCAAATCTGGTGTCATGCGCGGGCAGCCCACAGATGAAAGACATGCACCGCCCCTGCTATAAGACACAGCGTAGTAGAATAGCATAGCACTATCCAAACGCCACCTAATTATATGCTAGACGTATTCATTAATGGAAGTGGGAAGTACAAAAAATGCGTACCGAATTGAATAAAAGAGTCATCAATAAGCATTTGGACAGAATCTCTTCCTCTGCTCACTGTGTGAGCTGTTTCTCATGTTTCCTGTCTGGCTCTCTCTCCCAATTAATGATCTTTGCTTTCATTTCCTGAAACCATTTCACTTACCCTAGATCTGCCAGCAATTCAAATGCCTTGAGGTTCATTCGTGAACTGTATTTAGCCCCTGTGTTATGGACAAGAATATAGTTCACGATTAAGACCACAGGTTACTGACGCATCCACAGACCCAGGGATGCATCTCCCGCTCTCCCACCAGCTCAGACTCACCCAGTGTGTGTTACATGCTTGCTTGCTAACACGTTGCAAAGTTTCTGCCAGTTGGCATCAGTGCTCTGGTTACTCAAAAACTGCTGCTGAATTTTAGACTGTGTGCACTAGGCCATAGCTCTCTCTCTTTTTTTTCACTGATTATTTTATAAGTATATTAGGGGGGCACATATTTTACATACTCTAAATTATTCTTTTAACTTTCAAAGGACTTCTATAATTAATTTTGTCACCTAAATCCTTATCACAGGCGACTGCATTCTCGTGTTCAGAAATTTAAAAAAAAAGACATTTGATGGTTACACTTGTGCATCAGTTTGCTAAAGCTGCCATAACAAGGTACCATAGACTGGGTGGCTTAAACAACAGTTACGTATTGGGTATTTTCTCACAGTTCTGGAGGCCGGGATCCAAGATGAAGATGTTAGCAGGTTTCCTGGAAGGCCTCTCTTCCTGGCGGTAGTGAGGATAGGTGACCATCTCCTGGTTTCTTCACTTTGTCTTCAATCTCTACGTGTCTGTATCACATTTCCTCAAATCATATGAGATGAGGGCTCATCCTAAAGCCCTAATTTTAACTTAATTACCTTTTTAAAGCTCTATTCCAGAGATTTTCAACCGTTATGCCACAGCACACTGGTGTGCTATAAGAATTTTTAAAACGTGTAATACCTGACTATTTAGTCAGGGGCACTGCCCTCTTTCTCCTTAGATTGTCAAACTGGGAAAACAAACAAACAAACACAAAAAAACAACAAAACAACAGCCACCCGATGTGAATAAATCAAACTTATACCTATTTTTTTTTTGTTACATTGGCAAAAAATATATTTTTTGGTGTAGCGAAGTATTTAGTAATTAGTTCACGTGTGTCCTGGGATGAAAAATGTTTACAATGGCTGCTCTGGCCCAAATGCGGTCACATTCTGAGGTGCGGGGGATTAGGGCTTCAACACACGAATCTGGGGGGGAGGGGCGTCACAATTCCACCCATAATAATGAGAAGCTATAAAAGTATCACAAGCTTGTTTATGACCATCTGAGTGAACAAATAATATAAAACTAAAGTAGATAAAAGATCACGTTCTTGGAGGCTGGAATGTCCACCGCACTCACAAAAGGGCCCACTAAACAAGCTCCGCCTGCACTCACTCCTTTAATAAGGGGGTGCACGGAATGTGCCGCCCTGCACCTCGGTCACGGTGCCACAGACCTGCTGGTCATGGCTCTTGTGAACTTTTCTGTAGATTATCTTTAGATAATAAGAAAAGGAAGCCTGCCTAATCAAGGCCTTTTAAATTTGGATTGAATGAATTTGGATATAATGGGAATTCATACGCTGGTCCATGTGGGGGTATTTTTTGGGGGGAGGCCTTTTAAATTAAATTCTGGATCTTTAGAGTATAGTCAGTAACAAATTCAGAACAGGAGTTCAATAGCCACATTGGTAAATGCTCAGTCCTTATTGTACTTGCCGAACAGCTGTATTTGTCGAGATGGAGTCCTCCCTCCTCCCCGCAGCCCTCTCCTCCCCAGGCTTCAGGACCCCATGGGCACTCAGCTTCCCTGCACTGCTCTGCGCCTCTTTCTTTGCTGGTTCCTATGCATCTCCCGAGCTCTCTCTCAATGTTGATCACCGTTGGTCCTGCTCTGCTTAATTTACATTCACTCCTTCGGTGGAACAAATGTACCCAGTGCTAACTCTTCAAACCCATGCATATGCTGAAGACTCCGAAACTTGTTCCTCTGGCTCAGACTCTCTCCCAAATGGCAAACTCATACCTGCAACTGCTTACTCAGCATCTCTGTTTCAAGGCCAACACAGCCGCCACTGACCTCAGGTCACCCCACCTCTGCTCAGCTCCGTTTACCTACAGCGTCTGCCTCTCAGCTGATCTCCATTCCTCCAGTTGTTCAGGCCAAAACACCGGCACCGCCTGGACTCCGTTGTTTCTTCCACTCTCACACAACTGTCAGGAAATGCTGCTGTGCCTGCTTTAAGACCACACCCAGACGCTGAGCCCCCTCACCATCCCCACGGCCCAGCCCCACTGTGTGCCATGCCACTGCTTCCCAGCTGGACTGAAGAGGCAGCCTAGGTGCCACAGAGGCCAGAGTGACCTCGTTAAGCCTAAGTCATCTAGCTCATTACTGTGCTACTCAGCACCCAGAGAAGGACCTTCATTTCGCTCCAAGTACAAGTACCTTTTCTGCACTCTCTGACCTTGTCACCCACCTCCCTTCCCCTTGCTCACTCTGCTCCAGCCAAGGATCTCTTACGCTCCTCCGCCCATGTGCACTGGCAGACTCCTGCCTACGGGTTTGCACACTCGCTGCTCCCCCCTCTGCCTGAGATGCATTTCTCCCCACTACCAGTGTGGTTAAGTCCCTGGGCACCTTCAGGTCATTGCTTCAATTACCTGACCTCCCTTCCCGCCCACCACCATATTTACAATGCAAACCTTCCCCTGACATTCCCAACCCCCGCCTTGCGGTTGCTTTTCGTGGTGACACTGATGACCCTCGGACAAATCACAGAAGCTACTTACGTATGTTCCCTCTTTGTTCTCCCAGCCCCTAAGGAGAGTGTAAACTCCAAGAGTTGTTACTAAATATTTTTGAATGAATGAAGAAGTAAAAGAGTATTCAATAAATTACAGATGGTACAAATGTATCCAGTTCTTGGGTTTTGTAATTATTTGTAAAATGCAAGTTTGGGGGCCTACAATGAATCCCTTACCCTCCAGAGTACACACTGCTCTTACTTCTGTGCACCTTAGTTTTCAGTATGTCCCAGGCCTAGAATAAGCTGTGTTTCATTTAAAATATTCTCTAACGAAACCCTCGTTTAAGTCAAGCTGGTCCTTGCCCTTCATCCGTTCACATTAACTGACCTCCCTGGAGAGGCCCTTGATAATCACCAGTCAGTTAAGGAGATAAATCCCTTACTGCCTTTCTTCCTAAAACGCCTCCCGGGTGGTTGTCCACTTAGTCATAAACGTGATCACAAATCTGCCTCTGCAATTTCAGTTTGACTTTCAGTAGAAGGCTCATAATAGAAACCTTTTACCTTCTCATAAATGGCATCCGGATATCTGCCATCGGCGATTTGGGCGCTGGCTGCGCTCCGACCCAAGCCCCCCCCCGCTGTGAGTTCTGTGTGCATCACAGACACTGTGTTCCAAGTCACACCGTCACTCACATCCCTACGAATCTGGTGGAAGCACACGCTTCAGATTCACTAACCTCTTTAAAATCGCTCTTGGGCCCCCCAAAAAAGATCAGGGACACAAACCCACCTGACTTTAAGACACCTCATTCTAAACGTATCCTTCAAATATGGCAAAAACCCTTTTTTACACAAAAAAAGTAACACAGAAACAGAAATTTAATTTTATCTACATATAATAAAATAGAGTAGCATGACAAAGCATTCTGGTTTGTCAAATTTCGCGGAATTATAATCAGACAAACCTATAAAGTTCTTGGAAATGCATGAACTGCTTTTTAAAAAAAGATTTTATTTATTTTTAGACAGAGGGGAAGGGAGGGAGAAAGAGAGGGAGAGAAACATCAATGTGTGGTTGCCTCTCACACGCCCCCTACTGGGGACCTGGCCCGCATCCCAGGCATGTGCCCTGACTGGGAATCCAACCTGCGACGCTTAGGTTCACTGAGCCACACCAGCCACAGCGTGAACTACTTTCTATAAGGATTCTATCTATTATAAGATGATCACTAAGATAAACTGCCTTGAAACTATTGTACTTTTTGGGTATTTGATTTCAAAGGACCTAGAAAAACAGGTTTCGTGACTGTTGCCCAGTGTTTGTTTTGGTAATGCAGTACTCTGGACAGCTGCAACGTCAGTGAAATAATACAGTGAGATCCAATTAATTTATGTATCACAGGGATGCTTAATTCACACTCCATGGGAGCAGAAATTTCAGGATATTACGGAGAAATACTGGCAAGGAAATAAAACTCAGCCATCTTTATAAAAGCACTTGTCCTTCATTTGCATTTTTAAAATGTTATCAACAACATATCTCAAATGATCTAAGAGAGCTAACATAGTAAGTGCAGCATATTTTTTGTTCGAGTGCCTCCCAAATAAAAATGGATTCTGTACCATTTCAGGCACTAATATTTATGATTGAATTTAAAAGGCATACGGGTTGCAGGTTCAGTCCCTGATTGGGGCACATTCGAGAGGCAACTGATGGATATTTCTCTCTAACATCGATGTTTCTCTCCCTCTCTTTCTCCCTCCCTTCTCCTCTCTCTAAAAATAAATAAAACATTTTTTTTTAAAGACATAGTCAGCTGAAAAGTCAAATTGGGAAAAATGCTACACAAATGTCTCAAAATGTGACATCATTTTTAAAGAAAAAATTTCAGGCAATCATAGCTGGTGATTTCATCGCTACCATATGCTTCTTAAGAAATCAGGTCACCTACCTCCTCCTGCGCCCCCCCCCCTTCCCTGCCAGCCAGTGCCATCCCTTCCACTCTCAGCATTTGACTGAGATAACAATTAAGACCTTATAATCACTTTACCCTTAAAGGAATTAGCAAAAACATTTCAACAACTTTCTAATGGACTATTTAGAACATGAACTCAATTATGTTATACGTTTGTTACCAATTCTCTGTGATCCACCTAAACGCTGATATAAAATCATAGGATTCCACATAATATGAAAACTGTCAAAAACTGTAGAAATACATAATCTCTGGAAAACTGGTTTCCCACCAGAGAGCATTAAGCATCTATGCCATGTTCTAACCTATCATTTTGCAAGCTACACAAGACAGCGTTTCTATAGTCATCAGAAACAGTGCTGGTGTCTCGAGGGACCATGAACTCACCACTTCCTAGAGAAACGAAGGCTGAGAGAAGTGATATCATCCTCAAAGTATATGAAGTCATCAGTATAAACTATAAAATGACAAGTCATGAGTTCATTTTTCTAAGAAGAAAAACCACACATTTCCTACCAATAAAAACAAATGAAACAAACACAAAATGAACGAGGACCTTCTCATCCAGAACTCATCCACCCTCATCTCTGAAACACACTGGTCTATTTCTTTTTTCTTCCTGGCACTTTTTTCTTCCATGGAAACCAACGAGATCACACGCCTGCTCCTGCTGAGCCCTGGTGCCTGGACATGGGGACAAAACCACAGGGAGCAGGGGCTGCTGCAGGGCTCTGGGGGCAGGTCACCAGGGCCTCAGCTCCTTCACGTGGCCGTTCCTCCCATGTGATATCAGCCCGGCTTCATCCACCTCCTCTTGGCGTCTGCCTGTTTTCTAAGCCAGTTTCCCAGCCTCCCCATGGATTCACTGAGTCGTTTCAGGAAGTTCTCTGCACCCTGCTCAGCTTCACCCACCAAGTCAGGACCCCCGGCAGGGAGCAGAGCAAAAGTTGCCCAAGAGACCAGGGAGCTGAAGTAGCTGTCTACTTGGTAGATGGGGCAAAAACTGCTGGTCACAACCTTACTCTGAGATACTGATACGCGGTAAGATTGATAATACATTTAGAAATTCAATACTACGGAAGTGCTCGGCATCAGCTCCTTTTACCTGCTTTATTGATTTTTCTTTTTAATGTTGGTCCAGCAACCAATTCATAGGCTCCTCAGAATGGGGTGTTCTGTTTTCTGTTTTTCTTTCCTGCTACTCTGCTCTGGGAGAGGCATTCTGAAGGTAAGGGCCCCTCTCCTGATGCCCAAGTCAGACAGAAGGCTTCAGGGTTTGTCATGGTTGCTGTTTGTGCGGTGGGTTAGTTTTTATCTTTTTTTCTCCCCAGAGACAATTTTTTTCTTGGCAATCAGTCAAAAATCTCTATTCGGTTCTCTAAAACACCTCCATGGATGAAAGTGCCTGGCGCACAGGTTCAATAAATGCTTCTGCATGAATCCTACCCCAACCCTTCTGAAGCTAACCTTTCTCTCACCTTGTGGGAGCACACCTTCCCTCCAGACAATTAATTATCCTGATTTAAGAAACCATTCCTTCAGCTTCTGTTTCATTACCAGAAACACTTGAGCAAATATTTCATTTAATGGCATGGACGACAATCTCAGGAAGCGTGTGAAAGCAAACTTTTTTTACAACAAACTTTAGTTTAAATTGAGTTTTGATTGCTCGATCCTATTCTCTCACCTATTAGCTTTGTGCAATTGCATGTTTTCATATAAAAATGGATTGATAATACCCCAAAACCAAAGAGGTAACTCATTCAACATTTATTAAGCACCTCTTCATGTTTAGCACTGTGGTAATTGTTTCACATGTGTTATCTCTAGCAGGATTTAACAACAAACAATAATGCTGCATTATCATAGGGAGACAGAGAGAGAGAATTTTCTGACATACTAAATGGAACCAAGATAGCATTAAACAGCCTTTTCCCCTTCTACTTTCCCAGGGATCATTTATATTAAAATCAAATGGCTGCAGAGATCAAGGATATGGAACATCTCATATTTTATACATTTGAATTTTAAATGTGAAGCTATGCTCACAGACTTTAAATTTTTTAAATATTTGACAATATTAAGAAAAGTCACAGAATATACTTTGCATCATTATCGTCAACAAGAAAAAAATTCATAGTGTTCTAGACATTAAATGTTTTATATGTATCAGTTTTCTATGCATGTGCCCTCATCTCATTTAAGACTATTTTAATAGTTACAGACAGTAATTTGTATTCCTAAAACAACCTGTCTCATTCTTTTCTTTAAAGGGCTTTCACGTTCTGCATAATTTTGTAAAGGATACTTCACCAACACCAAGAACACACCGCTCTCTCTGAATGGCTCGAATACATTTCATGATAAAAGGTGACTTAGAGCCCCACTCAGGCCCCATCCTTGAGCTTCCACTGGCCTTGAATTAACATAGATCAGAGCTGAACAGGATCCAAGTAGCAGGTTTTACATATTTTGTCCTAAACATATTTGTTTTTTAAAAAGGGAAAACAGGATTGTACATCTTCTAACGGATCCCCAAGCACGAAGACTAATTCTTTTACTTCTTGAACATCTTCAGTAATCGCTGTGGAATACAGGGTGCTGCAATTATCTGAGAGAGTTCTTAATACAGACTGCAAAACTGTAAAGTGAATCCCCAATATTCTAGTGGGCTAACTCCTAACACACTCCGAAGTCAGCCATCCACTGCCCCAGGGCCAAGTCTGGTTCTGCTGTTTCTGTGGGTAAAGTTTCACTGGAACACAAGCACAGCTATTTGTTCAAGGGTTGTCTAAGGCTGCTTCTCTGCTACAGCAGCAGAGCTGAGTAGTCACATCCTGCTGAATCAAGGGGATACCTTCTGAGAAATGCAATGTGAGGCAACTGTGTCACTGTGCAGACGTCTTAGAGTACACCTACCCGAACCTCGATGGTACAGCCTACTACCCACCACCACGGCTACACGGTGAATAGCCCACTGCTCCCAGGCTACCAGCCTGGACAGCAGGTTACTGTACAGAACAACACGAGATTAAATCGAGCACAAGAGAAAATGAGGCATGGCTGGGTAAGGGGGGGGGGGTGTGTGTGGAGGTTTCTTGTACCAGTCTTGAAACTTTTCTGTACATTTGAAAGTATAACAAAAGAAAAAGATTTTTAAAAATCGTTATACAACTTTAAATTTTAGCCGTTAAAAGGGAAAACTTCAGCGTCCTTCTTCCACAGGCAAAGTTAACGCACTGTCTCCCCAAATGGATCCGTAGCACCTGTGGACCGTGTCTAGCCTGTCGGTGGCCCCAAGAGTGGCTGGGGCTGCAGCCTGCGTCCACTCCCTCCCACGCTGGAGCCTAAAGCACCAGCTGACAAATTCTGCCCTCTGAATTCATCTTACTTTATGGAAAACAAGCTAACCAATAATTAAAAGAATCAAAAGACTTTAAGACAAAAGAAGCTGGGCTTGAGAGAGCAGTAGGAGGCAGAGGGAAGGGAGGAAATAAAAGAGCCCAGTTAACTAACACAATAGACAAACATGTTCTGAACGGTCGCAAGTATCAGCAGCCCCATTTCAGCTTTTCTCTGGTAGAGCAGGAAGGCAACTGACCCCAAACACTTGACCTTCACACAATATCTGTCCCTCCTCTCTAGTTTTTACATACACATATTCCAAGAAGAAATACGAGTTTATTTTTACAAAATACGAACGCTAGGCAAACATCAGGCTAACTGACAAAGTGCCTAGAGGGCCACACACATCCAAGTTGTTAAATATAGAAACTAACTGTAATGAGAATCATTATCTCCCGTTTCCAAGGATACCAAGGATAAGCACTACTCCTAAATTGCAGTTCACTCAGCAAAGGGCGCAGGGTAATTTGTAGTCAGGGTCATCCCCAGCTGACAGCAGATGCAAAAGGAGGACCAGGGTAAATCACCCCAATTATTCTGTTCTGTTTTTCACCTAGTCCAGTTCCCAACCTCCAAACCCCTACTCTCTGGTCCCAACCCTAGCCAAGGTTTTATAGGTGAACTATGGAAGACATGATTATAAATAGCAACTTTCAAGAGCAAACGAATCCACCAGGCGGGGCAGTCTGAGATGGGGTTCCTGCTGGGGGTGGGGGGGGGCAGGTAGGGAAGGTTGGCGCTGGCATTTGCTTTGTTTGTGAAAATGGGGGGAGGCTGGTTTGGAGTGTCGCCATCTTCCCCAGTCTGTAAAGAAACCGTGCAGTTAATGTCCACTTCCCGCCCAACCGAAGCCGCCCAAGCTTTCAGAGCTCACCTCTCCTAAACTGCTGTAGTCTCTAGAATCAAGTTCTTTTTCAACTTATTCTGTCTTCAAGACTCTGCCATTTGGACCTTTCATACAGTTACTTACTACGTGTTTCTATAGCTGTAAAAATATAGAAACTACTTTCTGACAACCTCAACCTCAGAGATACTGCCTCTGAATCATTTATGGCTTTATTCCAAGCCACTTATGGATTGCCTTCAGTGTGACGGGCACTGTACCAGGCTAGGGAGGCAGTACTGAGAAGTCATATAAGAATTCACTTTTGAGCACCAGGTAAGGTTTCAACAATAGGCCATGTCACTTAGGCAGTTGAAAAAGATGTATTCTCCCTCTCAGTCAAATTTCCACTTACTAAAATAGTCACGAAGATTTCATGGATACTTTAGATTTATTTTAAACACACAGAAAATATACAGGGTGGGGCAAACGTAGGTTTAGTTGTTCATCTGGAAAAAAAACAAACGGATCGTGAAAATAATAACATGAGAATCACATACAACTGTAAGCCTACTTTTGCCCACCCCATATATAAAAAATATCCTTCAAACGTAACAGCAATTTTCCAGTTAGTCCCACCCCATCACCCGTGTAACAGTTACAGTAAGACCTCCCAGGGAGCATCTCAGCCAGGGGCAGGGGAAGCTGGAAAGATAGAAAAGCTCTCCCTGCCTTCCTGTGCTTCCTCCTGACGGATGTGAGACTTTGTTTCAAGCTAAGCTTCTTAGCTTAACGTGATAATGTAGCAGAATAAGCTGCCTGTTTTGATAATCAGCGCCTTCTGGTACTTCCTTCTTTTGCACAGTTACATTAATTGAAACTGTTTGCTGCTTTTATTTATGAGGGAAAGGAATGAAATACTACAAAGGTTTTCAATTGTTACATAACATATACAGTATATCTCAATAAGGCAAGCTATTTCAATAGTAACAGTTAATACCAAAATCAAACATGTTTCTGAAAACTTCCTTCCTGTACATTTTAGATTACTAATATATTGAGATGCACTGTCTTCATGATTGAGTACAACCCAACCCTTTAAAAAAAAAAAACAAAGACTCACTTTGTTCTGAAATATTTCTAAATTCAATAAACAAAGGAATAATGTCCGCTTTTAAAACTACATGAAATGGGAAGTTAGTCCCAATTCTCTTCAAAGTTCTGTCAGTCGTTACTGTGTGTGCATTACTCTGACCTCTACTGCATTTTCAGGTGAGACGCCTTTAGGCAGTTTCTATGCCTCGATCTTGAAGCTGAAAAGGCTCGTGTTGAGACGCTGTCACTAAAGGGGCCACCGTCTGACCTCCCTCCCCGCCCCGCCGCAGGCCCGTCAGTGCCGGCGAGACGAAACCACGGGCGTTTTCTGAGAAGCATCCACAGCCACTGGCCGACCCCAGATCGGCTTTCACAAAACCTCTGCCTGCTTGCAGGAAGGGACGCAATCGTATTCCCTCACTGTGTGTAATCAACTTTCTGTGTTTATTCACTTATTATTTTCGAAGTCTTCAGCATGGAAAGTACCTTACCCAGCAATTCAGGAGCCTCAAACTTGGACTGGAGCCACTCGGCTTTCCGGACAGAAAAACCTCGGTTGTGCGCCTTTTTCCTTCTGGGTGGTGCGTTTTTACCATCGAAACCATGCCTGTCTTCCAACAGTTTCTGCAGCTCCCCGCCCCCCGCCTCCTCGCAGGTGGAAAGTGTCCAACTGGTAACCCTCAAATCGTAGAGGCGGCAAACACGCCCTGAGGGCTGCCACCACCGTCTCAGAAGTGGAGGGAGGACAGCCGGAAAGGGGCAGCTGGGGCAGCGAGGCCCAGCCCCCGCCGCCCGCGCGGCTGCGGTGCGGCTCGGAGCCCGGGCCCAGCCTCCCGGCCTCACCCGGGGGCGCCGGCCGCCGAGAACTCGGGTCCCGGGGCGCCGTCCGGCCGCGGGAGGGGGTGTGGCCGCGCTGACGGCGGGCAGCGGGAGGCGAGGGGTGTCGGGGCTGCGTGTTTGTCGGGGTGGACGCGGCTCCTGCACCCGAGAGTTGCGAAGGGAGGGGGTTCGCCCGTGCGGTCTCCGGCCGCGGTGCCGGGGACGGGCCGGGGGTCTCCGGGGCGGGGCGCGGGCGCGCGGCGGGGGGCGCCCGGGTCCGCGCGTCCCGGGACCGTCCCGTGCGCCGCCGGGGTCGGGCCGGGCGCGGCGGCCGCGGGGCGCACTCACCGATGCACAGCTGGATGGCGTAGGCGTAGTAGGACCAGCCGAGCAGGAGGCTGATGAACACCACCGGGATCCAGTACAGCACCCGCCGGCACCGCCGCCTGGCGCTGCCCGGGCCCGAGGGCGCCATCTTCCAGCAGCATCCGCCTGCCCAGCGCCGCGGCCGCCGCCCGCGGGCCTGGCTGCGGGGCGGGCCGGCCGCGCCCGGCGTCCCCGGCGGGACCGGCCCGGCGGCGGCGGCCGGCTGCGCTGCGGCCACTGCGGCCGCCGTGGCGCTAACTCCCCATCCCCCAGCCCCGAGCCGGCGCCGCGGACTCCCGGGTCCTCAGCCCGGCGGAGCGCTGGCTGCGAGAGGAGGGCGAGCGAGAGGACGGCGGGAGGCGGCGGGAGGCGGCGGGAGGCGGCGGGAGCCCGCGCCCCGCCCCTCTCGCCCGCCGCCTCCCCCGCGCGGCCGCCGCCTCCCCCGCGGCCGGCTCTCGGGGCGCTCAGGGGTGCCCAGCGGGGCCCTGCACCTCCGCGGGGACTCGGGATCCCGGGAAGGCTGGGGGCGGGCCCGCGGGGCAGGTGGGAGGCGTGTCCTGTTGGAGGCGGGGTGGCCCCCGCGAGGTGCCCGCACCGCGGGCGGTCGGGGAGCCGGGCGGCCCCGCTGCGCGCAGAGATGCCCGCGGGCGAGCGCGGGGGGCAGAGCAGACCCCGGTAACGGCGCCGCTGCAAAGTCTTTGGGCGCCAAAGCCGAGGCCCTCCGGCTCGGAAAACTGTCGCTTCCACTTGTGGCTCCGGGTGAACGGGCGTGGGCAGCAAGAGCGGGGCTCCTTCTCGGTCCCCCGAAACTGCGGGGCTTGGGCGAGAAGGCGACTCCACTCCCAGGCTTTTGGGGCGGGACGACGCCACGAAGGGGGGGTGCGGGTCGTCTCCTGGCCTGGAAGAGTCTGGGGACAGAGGAAGAAGCACTTTTGGCTGAGAATCCGGGGACCATCGGAGTTAAAAAACACAAATAATTTGCTCTGAGAATGTGAGCTCTTCGATGAAGTTATTTCGTGGTTGTAAGAGGGACCATTCCCAGCTCCCCCTCGCGAGCGAGGGTCGGGGGCACCTCCGCGGCCTCTTCCCCGGCCGGTTCTGCGGAGCGGAACCCAGCGCCGAGCTGGCGCCCAGGTGCTCGTTGAAAATCCTGGGGGGGATCCTGAAGGTGCACTGGAATTAAACCAAAGTTAGGGCTTTTGATGGATGAAACGGGGAAAATGCAAATACTTCTGAGGTTTTCTTTTTTTCCTTCATGTGATTATGAACGCACCTGATCCTCACGAAACGTCTCAGTAAATGCAGTGTATCTGAATTACTTACATATTTACTATGTATTATGCGCACCATTTTACTTAACATTAATGGATATGTACATATTTACAACACACAGCCACCATATTGAATGAAATTACCTCATTCATATGGGGAATGAAAAAATAAAGTAGAATTAAAAAAATAAGTACTGTATTGCATAAATGTCGTCGAAGAAATCTAAGCTCTTATGTGTTCACGATTATCTTTTCCGTGACTGGATTAAACAGCAAGCTAATCTCTCCTGAAATAACTACTGTATTACACACACATCCCCAAATCTCTGCGCTTCTGTTAAAAAAGTGCATAGAAAACGCCAGTCAAGTTTCTGTGGGACTTGAAGTAATGGAGATGAAAAAATTGTGTCCCAATGAATCGCTTTATTTTGTTGCAGTACCTTTTACCGACACTGGATGCCCTTCAGGGTAGATTAGTGTGAATACGTACCTTCCCTTGGATGATAGATAACCTTATATTCCCAAGCAGAAAAGACGAAAACCAAGAAATAAAAGTCCCTGCCAAGCCTGAAATACTCTTGCAGGGACGAGCAAATCTGTGGTTGAAGGCCACTCAAGACCATTATGGGATGGACAGGAAGGGCTCCCGCTGCCCAAGTGGAAGCCGTGCGCGCTGCGCCTCTAGGTGGCCGACGCTGCAGCGCAGTGCGCTGTCCTTCCCCTAGCAGCCTGCCGGGTCTGGAGGTCAGAGTGCAGTGACGTTCTCCACGGTTTTCACATCCTTTATCTCTTGGGGAGAATATGCTGGTGTAACATTTTTGCAGGAGGCTACATGTTTATTAGGTCTGTAAAATGTTACTGAATTGTTCATGCTTATTATAAATATTTGTGGAATAATTGCAACCTATTTTTAACCATTTTAAGAGTGCTACTGTTACAGAGTTCTGCAGGGGCATCTCTCTTATTTTTTTTTTTTTTAAGTCGAACTCAGGAAGAATTGTCTCAAGAGCCACATAATGACAGGATTTATCTCTGCATAGTCACTATAGCATGCATGCACACGTGTTAGCTTTTCGGCAAGTAGCCAATCTCTACATACTAGACTTGGACAAGAGTGGAAAAATAACTTTAATTTGTAGGAATAGTGAGCCATTGACTTTTTGAAATTCTTACTTAGGGCTGTGTATCCACAGAAAAACAACTTGGAAGGCATAGACAAGAACCACCTTCACTAGAGACTGTTTTAGAGAGAAGTACAGGTTCACGTACCAATTTCAGAGATTCAGAAATCACGACAAATTGTGACTTTGTGTGATGATTTTGATGAAACTACTACAGCCATTTATGAATAAGAGAGTCAGCCACAGACACGGAAGGAGAGGGCAACACTAAGCACAGGAAAGGGATGGCCAGGCAGACAGACAGGAGGGTGAAGGGAGCAGCAGAGAGAGAGCCCCCCTTACCTGGCCCTCCTTGGCCCTCCCAGGCCCTAAGAGCCACAATTCCATCCTTACAGGCCTCTGCCCGAATGGTCTGCCCACTCAGTTATTTATCAAAGTCATTCGCCTCTGAAAATTTAAAAACCCCTGTTATCAGTCCCAGCTCCCATGAAGGAAACTCCATCTTTCTCTCCCTCCAGCCAAGCTCGACTCTGAGCCAGCCCGCCAGGCACTCCAGACCCGAACCTCAGATGTATCTTGTCATCAAGACGAATACTCCCAATTTCCCTTCTACTTCCAGATCCAGGTCAGTTTTTCTCTTACTCCCTTTCATGGTCTGAATCAAGAACGGCAGGTGAGCCAAGCCCAGGAACCAGCCTGTCTGCAGGGAGCACAGACCTCCTCACTCCTGCTGCCTGTACCAACCTCATCCCATCGTTTCAGCCAAACCACCTGCCACCCACTTTGTCAGGTCACTGTTTGATAGTTACTCACTTCCTTCTCAACCTGTTCTCAGGAAAAAGAAAAGAAAGTGTTCTTAAAGGGAAGCATGGCATGTTTGACTATCAGGTCCGTTTTCTTAGTCTCAGATGTGTGATAGATTGTGCTGACTTTGCTATCAGGGTATGGGGCTTGACAAAAGCTGCCTTCCAAATTTTACATGGACTGGACAGGAGGAAGCTGAGGGCTGGATCTGCTCTTTCGCTTATAGCTCTCCTATTCTTACTAGAGTGGTCTGTGAAAACACTGATAGATCTTCTTTCATTGTTTCCTTAAAGTTCTCCCTCTTGGGGGGTGGCAGGTGGGAGACCCCTTTGGAAGTCAGCGGCCCATGTCAAAGACTCCATCATTAATTGCACTTTCGTAATAGTGGCGGCCAAGATAGTCTCTGTGGGAGAATAAAAACATGCCCAAACCACAAGTTTTCAGACACAGGTAAAATAAAAGCAGTCTTAGAAGAGGGAACTTGGTTTAGGCAATGTGGAGACAATGTAGCAGTATGATACTCCTTGCCTCTTTGAGATTTCGGGCTTGCAGTTAACCGAGGACGGAATAGAATACAGTGCAAAGGCCTAAGGGATGTATGGTTAATTGGCTGAAAACATTGGAAAAATGGCTGAAGTGGGAAAACTACCTCTGACAAACCTTGCCACTAGGTGGCAGGTGCACACCAATCAGTCCCGCTCTCCTGGCGTGTTTTCAAAGAGATTTCAGTAGCATCAACCATTCGCTTAACCAAGCCAATTATAAATTATGATTTATAACTTTGTGACAAATGCTATATAATTATAACTAATTATAATTATAATGGTATAATTTTGTATTATAATTCAAGAGCTAATGATTAATAAAGCCATATTCAGAAAATTGAAAAGAATTAAGAGAACATTTTTCTCGTTAGCAAATGGCTCTGATTCTGCTCCCACTTCTTTACATTTTGGACTCGAGTTAATCTCTTTAGAAATGGAATTGGAGCTTTTTCATTTAAATGAATGCTTTTGCCTACACTGACTTCTACCCTTGGGCAGAAGTGGGGAGAAGGAAGTGTCTGTAGAACCTGTAAGGTGAACAGATATTCCCCCCCGCGTGACTGGCAGGATGTTTCAGGGATGGCACAAAGGGGGGTCAGTTAGGTTATTAGAAGTGGCCACTGTGGAATGAGAGGTCAGTGGAGAGCAGAGAGTGGCCAAGGGCGATGGAATCCTGCAGTGAGGTGGCAGGCGTCCAGTGTTGTCAAGGCCAGCGCTGGCATCCTGGGCAGACTGTTCTTGATGCCAGATCTTGGCCGAGCATCAGATTTATCCGTGTCAGGTCAGGCCTGAGTCTCCAGACTTCCTATCGATTCTGTGGGGGTTTATATACCTGCAAAAACATTTTTGTCTTTGTGTGTAAGTCAATTAGCATTGATCATGTTTGCAGCCAAGCATGTTGACTGGGACACAGTTTTAATTTCATTCTGTGTCCCGTTTCTTAAAGAATCAGTGTCAGCTCTTGGAGATGGCGGCACTAGGAGAAATAGAATACAGGAAATGGTGGCGGAGGAGCCATGTTCTCTAGACCTGCAGAGAGCAATAAGTAGCTGCCAGCCCCACGAAGCTCTTCAAATTTAATCAAAATTAATGAAAATAAAGTAAAATTAAAAATTCAGTTTCCTGCCCTGGCTGGTGTGGCTCAATGGATTGAGTGCCAGCTGATGAACCAAAGGGTTGCTGGTTCGATTCCCAGTCAGGGCACACGCCTGGGTTGCAGGCCTGGTACCCAATAGGGGGTGCTCAAGAGGCAACCACACATTGGTGTTTCTCTCTTTTTCTCCCTTCCCCTCTCTAAAAATAAATAAAATCTTTTTAAAAAATGCAATGTCCTCAGTTGTGGTAGCCACATTTCAAGTGCTCGTACACACAGGTGGCTGGTAGTGGCTGTGTGAGAATATGCCATCATCACAGAAAGTTCCAGTGGACAGGACCGACTGGACATTTTATCTTGTCCACATAGTCATGAGGCATGCTTTATATTTATAAACGGCAGAAACCAAACCGTCTCCTTTCTTAATTATATCTCTCCTGTTTTAATTTTTTTTTTACTTTATTGTTGTTCAATTACAGTTGTCTGCATACTCCCCCCCCCTTCTGTTTTGCAGAGACAAAAAAATGAGAAGTGATAAGAAGATGAAGACACATTTAGGTTTATAGTGTTAGCTGCTTTCTCCCTTTGAAGACACGAGTCTAAAGAGGAGCCAGTTGGGTGAAAGCAGGAGGACAGAGGTAACATGATAGATTCTTCAACCTGAAGTTTGTGTGCAAAGGATCACTTTCAAAGTATATACAAGGAGAAGCTTAGCAGACCACTATACTCAAATTGCTATATATAAAGCTAAGACTTAGAGTTAGCTGTTCAGCCAACAGTGCTTGAAGGTAAAGCATTATTTCTGGAAAAGTCTAGCCTTGAAACACAGAATCGTCTGTCTTTATCCAGTGGCTGTAGGGACACTTTCTGTTCTGTTGGTCAATCAGATAATCACTGGGGGACCCCAACATAATCGGTTATATAAACTCTGTCTCAAGCTGTAGTCTACTTAATTGTGCTGGTTTTTTGTATGGCATATGTGGGGGGAGGGGTGTGGAATCAATGTGTCTTGCCCAGTGGTCTGTACACACTCACATTCTGGTTCAAGAGATACACTTCTGAAAAAAAAATTAACGCTTAATATTAATAAGTATTTTCAAGCATTGCCAAAGACTTCAACTGTAACTTGGAGTTCAAGGTCACATTGAAATTTATATTGTGAAAGGGAAAAGGTCCAACCAGGGTTTTCTCAGTTCTTGAAAAGGAGCAGGCTAAATGAAAAATAAATATTTAATGATGACATTTAACAAAAAAGGCATGTTGGCTTCAGATTTGCAGTAGGGAAAGATTATAATCATCAGGGATTCTTCCAACAGCTGGAATTAATTCAGGGTAAATCATATCTTCTACCTCAGAGCCTTGGAATCTATAATTATTTTCAAGTGATACCTGGATACTCTAGATTGTGAATTTCTTTTCTTTTTTCTGCTGGTTGATGAAACCTATCTCCATCTACTCATATTTCAGCCTCTTTGATAACGGGTCATGCTATGAAATGCTAGGTTGGCGGTGGATGCCAATAACCTTTAGATCTGGAATGTGAGACAGCAGGAGTTTGTGTTTTTCTAACACTGCACACAGTGGTTGAGGGTTCAGAATCTGAGTGATTAGAGGCACCACCTTCTAGACAGCCACGGTTAGGCTAAATCATGGCACAGATGCTTCCTTCTGAAACAGTGGGATGTGGGGTCATTTTACCGCAGTGTTCACTCAGAATGAAAAAGAGTACATTTATGTCAAACGACAGAATAAAACATTCTCATTTGGAAGAGCATTACATTTCCTCCCAGAGACACTGAAGAGAAGATGAGGTTTTACCCTGTTTGCGTTGTGAGACCATGGCCATATTTCAGAGTAGATATTTAGAAATATAACGGGAGTACCAGCATTAGAGAGTTCAGTTTTCCTCTGGGGGTGAATTCAGTTGCAACGGAAATACCTGGGTGTGAATCCTAGTTCTTCTACTTATTAGCTCTCTGATCTGCAGCAAGTAACTTAAATTCTCTGGCATTTCTTGGGATATTTCTTGTTTCCTCAACAAATAAATTGGGAAAGCAACATATGGAAGTCCCTTAATAAATCCATGCGCTCGCTCATTTACAAATTTTGATAATTTCCTGTGTTGGAGGTATTATGATAGGCGATGGTTAGTTACACAGTGAGCAGAAAACCCAAATCAAACCAGGCAGGGAGCATGCCTTAGTGAAGTTCACCATCCAGCTAAAAACAAAATGTCTACTTTTGCATCTTTTACTTGAATGGGGATAACTTTGTTAGGAGGTTCAGGGCTGTGGATGTCATCACAAACAGCCTGCTGGTTTGTGTTCTGTTTATACTTACATAAAACAAGGTGTGAGATACGTACATTCAAATACCAGAACCAGTTTGAACTGCCATGATCTGAAATGCAGGCCGTCTGCTTGTGTCTAAAAGTGAAAATGCTCCTAACTAGGGTGATAACAGCACGTTTATATGAGCGGTTTGATGTCGAAATGTATATTCTTCCAACATCGGTGATGTCGATTTTCAGTATAAAGGTACATATACATTGTATGCAAGATCTTGGGAATCTTCCCACCAAAGCAGAGCATCCCCCAGCATTAAAAAAAATCCTTCATGCTAGAAATTTCCATTTGCCCTTCGAAATCCATTCTCTGCCCTTCTTTGTGTTATGCAAAGGCTTTTAAGATCTACTACAAGGGACTCCCTTGTGCTCTGGAATCTGGATGGTCAATGACTGGGAGGCCAGGGAATAACACAGGGATGTTTGCCTTGCCTCCCCCAGCCAGACACAGACCTTGGCTTCTGTGAACTGCAGCGACCTTCTCCCTTCGTCTCCTCAAGCCCGCGGCTGAGTGAGTACCGACCTCCCTAGGGTACTCAGCCATACCCTGTTGGTTTCCTTCAATTAAATTCTTCTCCAGTACCACTTCTGGATGTGTCATATCTTCCATACCCTTCCGCCACTAAAATAATCCCTAACAAGCCTATCTGTAAATCTGAGCACAGTCTATTTTTGGCTACATAGGAAAAAAATTACATAAATGCGTTCTGAATCCGTATTTTGAAAGTCAGTATTATCTTTAATTACCTCTTTTCAAATAAAAATCACAACAGAATTATACATCACAGAACAATACATAACAGAAATTGTGGAAACAGAGAGAGACAAAAACCTTGCATGATTTCACAAATTAGCACACCCATTGTTATTTCAGTATATTCCCATCTGGACTGGTTTTTTTTTTTTTTGCGCATATTTTTTCAATGTACAATTTTGTGTTCTCTCATAAATATTTCATCACAAATGTTCCTCATGTTACTCTACCGGCTTCAGAATAATTTTAAATATTGCACAATATTGTATTCTGTAGAAGTACTATAATTCATTAAACTGTTACTCTATTGCTAGATATTTAGATGTCTTTTCTAATTTTTTCACTGATATGACATACCACAAATACCTTAGCTCATAGCATTCCTTCATATTTTATTGTTTTGTTTAGATCAATTCTCAGAGATAAAATTAAATCAAAGAGTCAAAGTTTGAAAAAAATATTCAAAAGTACTGATGTTAAATATATCCACAAATTCCTTCCTATGCCTCCTTTCAAGAAGTGGAAGCTAATTTTCCTCCACTTGAGTATGGACTGAACTCAGTGACTGGATCCTAATGAATAGAATGGAGCAGAATTGGTGGTGGATAACCTAGCTAAGCTGTTCCTGAATTTCTGAGTCTCAGAAATCATCTGAGATAATACATGTTTTCTTAGGCCACTGCATTTTGGGTCCATTTGCTATGCAATAGATAACTAATATAGCAGCAGAGGAAACATGGTATTGTAGCATTTTTATAAATAGGTTTAAATATGAGGCACTTAGTGAACATCCCAATCATGGCCAATTGTTGCTACTTAAGGTACAAGAAAGAGCCAGTGAGAGATGTAGGGAGAACAGAGGGACAGAAGAGAGAAAATAAGGGAGGAAAAATAAGAAGGAATCAGAGAGAAAAAGTTAGCGAGAAAGGAACATGGGAAAGGTGACCAAATGTTCTAGTTCACCCTGGACAGTCCCAGTTTGTGGTGTCACTCTGATGTGAGTATGCGTAGAGCTCCCTTTCGCTTTCAGGTGTCCTCGTTCGAAGGATAAATTACATGACCCTGACCATAGGCCAGTATCTCAGTCTTCCTTCCACCCAGTTTTCTGTCTTAATATTCTATCTTTTCCTTCATGCCTCATTGGCCATGACCTCTGTTCAATCTGCACAGAAGCCCACATGCCCCCTCACTGCAGCCTGTCACTCACCCTCTTCCAGGAGGTGGAGGGCCAGCCTCCGCCCACTCCTACTGTCCTTGCCTCACAGTAAGCGATTGATCATAGCTGCTAAGAGATTGGCTCAAAACTTAGGCTAACTTGGATCTGTGTCTCGGTTTTGTACTTAACAGATACTTGACTGTAGGGGCATTACAAAACTTCTTTAAGTCTCAGATAGAAGCTGGGAAATACAGTGTTATCTGCTACCTCATAGGACTGTTGAGGATATTAATGAGATTATGTACAGGGAGTCCCTGACATACAATGGTTCAACTTATGATATTTTGACTTCAAAACGGCATGAAAGTGATACATGTTCAATAGAAACTGTACTTCAAATTCTGAATATTGACCTTTCCCCGGGCTATCAAAACCACAGCTCCAAGTCGGCCACACGACCACGAGGGTGAACAGCTGGTACTCTGCCACGCTCTTGCACCGCCAGCGCTTTCCAAATACTGTGTTCTGAGCACACTTAAGGTAGTCTAGGCTAAGCTATGCTATTTGGTAGGTTAGGTGTATTAAGTGCATTTTTGACTTAACAGTATTTTCAGTTTGTGATCCCATGAAGTTGAGGAGCATCTTTAAAATGCTTAGCTTCGTGCCCAGCATATACAGAAAAGCTACACATAGATAGCATAGATATATATAGATGCTGTACCAAGCATTTCACATGCGTAACACACAGGATGAATATATGTTAATCTCTATCAGCATTTACAATCACAGAAAGCAAATTCACCTCATTAAGGCTGAAATATTTTAGCTGTTGGGACATGTATTTTACTAGCAAGCTCTCGATTATGTGACTAATAGTATTTATTCACTTTAATATCAGAAGGCAGAAACATACTTTAGGAAATGTGCAGAGGATAAAGTAAAGGTCGGGCAAAGATTACGTCTGCTCTTCAGGTTTGATATGCCTTACTTTGTTCATTCACTTATTTATTCATATTCATTCACTACATCCCAGGCGCTGTGCTGAACACAGGATTGTGCAATGCTTTTCAACAAGAATACGGCTTTATTCCCACTTCTTAAAGGAAAATATTACACTTAAAAAATTTAAAAAAGGTGTTGTGTGGGAATATAAGTGACTACGGATCTGAAGTCAAATTAAAATGTTTGTCAGGATGACTGGATTTTATTTTAAGTTAGCTTTGAGCAATAGAGCAATTTTCTGCTGTAAAAAGGAATGCATTCTAGTTTTTAACTTAATGTTTTTTTTAAACTAAGAGTGGGAAAATGCAAATTATATGAATATATAATTTGGAATCCTTGAAATATCAGCATCAGCAGAAGGAGCTGACAGAAAGGTGGATTTTTTTTTTTTTTTGCCATAGGCATTTCTTTGCTCTGTTTTTAGGAACAAGGCAAACTAGTAGACAGAAATAGTTCTAGGTCCATGGAGTGTATCACATGCACAGCATAAAATATTCAATAAAGTTAAGTAGGTGCCTGAGAATTCCATAGACAATGATGGTGACATTTAAAATAGGAAATATGTACAGGACAGGTTTAAGTATGTGGTAATATTTACCAAAAGAAATTTTTGAAAAAAAAATTTTTGTTTTCCTATTTTTATTCCACTTTACTAATAAGTACCACTTCATAGTTTTCCATAGCCCAAGAATTTGACTTTGTCTTAATCTTCAAGGTCAAGTTGATGAACACAATGACAAATAAGCTGATTCTAAATGAATAGGGATATTATTTTAGGAATAATAATAACTAACATTTATGGTTGCTAAACTCAGTGTTTTGCAGGCAATTTCCCATTTAATTCTCATAACAACCCTAAGACTCAGATGCTCTCATTATCCCCTCTTACACATGAAAAAGCTAAGGCCGGGAAAATGGGAGAACCGTGCTTAACTACAGTGGGGAAGAGGGCCAGAGCCCGGGTTCGAGCTCAGGAAGTCTGACTTGAGAGCCCTTGCTTACCCACGCTGCTCTGGACAGACGGACTGAGTAGGTTTCACCCATTTATGCATATTTTCCAATTTATCCTTTTTTGAAATCGTTATGTTTTCTTGGATTCTGTACTTCTGTCCTTACCCACTTTTGCAAATCCACCCAAGAATCATTTAACTTCATAATTATGCAAGTCCTCACCTGTCTGAATGATAGACCAATGCATTCACTTAGTTGAAAGGTAGAAGCCAAATTGATTTTTAAAAAATGCCATAGGAATCTAATTGAAACATTTCACGAATCGCCTTAATGAGAAATTGGTATCAGGACCGCAAGTACAGACACCCTCAGACAACTGCATCAACCATGTAGTCATCTTGAATGAAAATGCCTCTAGCAAGACATCCGATGCCGGCAGTGATCATTAACGTCCAGGGTGTGCCAAGTAGCTCTTAAAGAATTGCTCCTCATTCTTCTATGATGTGTCTCTTTATTACTGCCATGTGAGGTGACCCCTATTCTTTCCAGCATTAGGTAAAGACAAAGCTGATACCATTACTTGGTAGTTCTTGCATTTTTTTCTTTGCAATTGTCATTTATCATTTCCTTCCCTAGTTTGTCCCAGGACTAGCCGTGAGTGTGCCACTGGGTGTGTGTGGGGAGGGTGAGGTTGGGCAAAGGAGAGGTGGCAGAGAACCCCCCCGCCCGCCGAGAGAGTGGAGGAGAACTGTGTGTGAGCAGAGGTGCCAAGCACAAGCTCTGCTGGACCACTGACTTCAGTTACACAACTTCAAAGATAATGTTATTAAGAATTATAAGATGGTGACTGCTCAACGTTAAACCACAAGCATACGGCCCTTCTCCCCTCCAAAGAGTAACCAGGCCCCACAGCATGGGGCCCTTCTGATGGGGGGCTTTCTGCCACCGCACTGGTCACGTGACCATGAGGCCGGCCCTGCCCGGGAATATTACGAGGGAGTCGGTATTTGACCCCCAAGGAGCGGGATGTAAACGAACAACACAGTTCTAAAATCGGATCATGAAAAAAATGACTTACTGTGCCTTTCCATGATTCATACATAACAATTTAAAAACACTTTATTTTCAAGAAAATATGAGGAACATCTCACTCATGAATATAAAAAATCCTACAGGAATACAATTTCCTCCACTCAACTGTATTCAAGCCTCCTGGTTAACAACAACAACAGCAGCAACAATAATAATAATATTAGTTGAACTCCATGTGCCAGACCTTATGCTGGGCATTTATGTAAATTTATGTGAATGACCTCACCTAATCCCTACAGCATGGGAAAAACACAATTTTTAGTCCCGTTTAGAGAAACCTGATAGAGGGAGGTCAACGTGCCTAAGACCAGGAAAGGAAAGAAATGTCATGATCAGCATTTATTACAATAATGTAGAAGAATTTAATACTAAGAAGCCTATAAGGAAGATGTATTACACTTGGAGGTCAGGTTGACAAAAATGGACCATCATGCCATTGGAAGCTGAAAAGGCATTTGAGATGATTCAACTCCCATTCATTCTTCCAGACTCTTCCACGTCCAGGAAATAAAGAATACTTTGTTAACAGCATAAAGTATTTGTCTTACATCAACAGCAAAATACTATGCTTAATTTGAAATGGAGATAATCCTATTAAAACGGGAAATCAAAAAATATCTGCTGTCACTATTATTTTACATAGTTCTTGAAGCTATGATCAATGCAATAATGCAGGAAACAGAAATAAGAGCAATAACATAGGAACGGCAAGGACACATTTACTTCCACTTGTAATATGATTGTCCACCAAAAACTCAAGAGAATCAATTGAAAAAATATCCTAACAACTTAGAGTTCAGTTAAGTGGCTGAATAAACCAACTACTTTTCCATATATCAATAATCATCAGATAGAAAACCTAATGGGAAAAATTTCCATTCTTAGACAAGACCATGATATATAGGATCTAGAAAAGACCTTATGAGCAGTAGTATGACCTCGATGATAAAAGCCATAGATCTTGAGAATAACTGGAATAATTATTCCTGGATGGGATGAAAATAGTACAAAGCTACTGTGATGATTCATTTTTTGAGACATCTTGACTGGGTCATGGAGTATCCAGATATTTGGGTAAATATCTGGGTGCTCTGTGAGGGAGTTTTGGATGAGATTAACATTTGAGTCTGTAGACTGAGTAAAGCAGATTGGTCTTTCTAACATGGGTGGGCCGTATCCAATCAGTTGAAGGCCTGAATAGAACATTAAGGTAAGGCTGACTCTCCACCAAGTAAAAATAAAATTCCTCCTGCCTGCTTTGAACTGAAACATCGTCTTCTTGGTATTGAGTATGCCAGCCTCCAGACGGGAAGTAAATCATCGGCTCTCTTTGTTCTCAGGACTTCAGACGCAGACTGGAACTATACTGCCAGCTCTCTTGGGTCTCCAGCTTGCTGACTCCTCCTGCAGATCTGGGAACTAGCCAGCTTCCATAGTCTTGTGAGCCACTTCTTAGAATATATCGATCTCTCTCTCTCTCTCTCTACACACACACACACACACACTCACATACTATCATTGTGGTACTCGGGCCTCAGGCAATCCTGCCCTTCCACTGAGCCCACGGGCTCCTTATCATTCCTGAGTCAAGCACCTATGAACTCTGTTGCTCTGGCCAAAGAGCCTCGCCTATGTTCCTGGTTATTTCCAGCAAGTCCAATTCAGGTTCCAATCTACCCGACTCTACCTGGTCTTCACCCCTGGCTACCTGGCTACTGGAAATATTAAATTTTATTTTTACCTTCTCTTTTTTTAAGGGAGAAACCCCTGGAAACTAGAAATGCTTCAGTATATGTTGTGTTTGGAGGAGAAGGTAAATTAATCTCTGAGCTTCTATAACCTCAAGTATCAGGAATCAAAAATATATATTAATTTCATAATCAGAAAAATAACAAAAAAGGTAAAAAAAAACCCTTTATCTGAATTACTAATGTATATATGTATGTGCTAATTAATCATGATGAGAAACTGAACTACTAGTATAATCTATTTAGTATTTTCATGTTGCTTATTTTATTTCTCAAGTACAAATACTGTACCAGCTGAAGGACACTTTCCATGGACTGAGCCTTTGTAAGTTTTAGAAAAACATATTTAAGTTGACAAACAAAGGCTAACAATTGGTCATGCTTTAATAGGCTGAACATCGAGCAAATCCTGCTCCTTTATTTGCTCATTTTGCAATAAGGCTTGACATCACCTTCTCTTCTTTCTTGAATTTGCTTACTGAGCTGGGCACAATGCAATTTTGATGTGCAATCTGATTTCAAAAGAATCTTTGAGACAGCTAATCTTCTGTACACTCATTGTAATTAAATATTACAGCACAAATGGTATATAAGATACTCACCTTCTTGAGAACCTCTTAGCACCAAAGAGCAATGACATTAAATAGTATAGATTTTCAGAGGGTTTTTTTGTACATTTTTCAGCTTGAACTTTTAACTCTTATGGCACCTAGAGCTTGCAAAGAGTAAAGCACTGTATACCACAGACTGTAAATATCTTTACTAATGGCCTTTCATTCTGTCCTAAACTCTCATTTTACCTCTGTTTAAAATCTGTTAGTATACGAATCTGCTTGTTTCATCCTTGAAAATAGACAGTAGGAGATGCCATACTGAGTTAGACTGATAATCAAGTACAGTTCTTTGTCTCTTATGGTAAATGTCACCAAAGTGTTCTCTGAGAGAGTATGGCTGTTATCTTTAACTTTTTCAATCCCGTGTCTTATTTCCACTGACGGTCCTTCACCCATCAGCTCATCCCTCTCCGAGCCCTCCTATCCAAGCTTACACCAGGCAATAGTTCCATAAATTCACAATCACTATCAGACTTTCATTTGTCTTAAAACTACATCTGTTCAAGGAGTAACCCAACTCTGGATTTGATGAATAAATCCACCACACACGTGGCCTTCATGATTTATTTCTACTTTTTTCAGAGTGAGATCCTAAGTTTTAAAAAAAATGTGCTTTTCTTGAGAAAATGAACAAAGAGGTGGTAAAAACACTCAAAACAGTGCAATAACAGATCATTCAACATATGCACTCATAGCCCCCTTCACTAAGTATACCTATGGCCCCAGATGCAAAGGGCCTTATGCACCAAATAGCAGCTGCAGTTTGAATGACCAGGAAGCAGAAATCTGACCAAGGAGAAAAGACCTATCAATCCTACTGGTAAAGGTCTCTCATAGGAAATGGTGCAGCCAGAACAGCAATGAGTGAAACCCATCAGTCAAAAGTTCATTCCATGCACACAGAGCTTCCAATGTGTTCTTTAAAAAGGTGAATAGACAGTGAAAGATGACCAGATATATGAGAAAAATCTCTAGTGTGAGATACCCCAAACACAAGCAGTAAGAAGGAACGAGGCTATGAACGAAGCAGAAGAAGACCTCAAAGATGCAAAAGTTAATAATCAGAGGGAGAATAAAAGCTACTGAATATACTAAACAAAAAAGGAGACAAAAGATTAATTCAGAGAAACAAATAAAAAATATGATGGAATAAATAAAAACTCAAGATAATGGATAAAAGGTAAAAAAGTTCCCAAGAAATCTCAAGAATTCTTTTAAAAAGGGATAATAAAAAGACAAGAAGAAGAGTAAGAAGAAAAGAAAAATGACAAGAACAAGTATAGGAGATTCAGTATCTGATTACAGTATCCCCCACTTTCCAAAGTTCATGTTATACCACTTTGCTTCTCCGCAAGACCCCTATTAGTGCAGTACTGGCTTCCTTTTTAAGTGAAAATTCTCCTCGGATTTGTTTTGGCTAGTGAAAACAGGTACTAATGTAGGCCATTTTGACTTCTCAACCCGGTACGTGGAAGGATGTACTGATATTATTGCTTTATTGCGTTTTTTAAAACTCATTTTTCTAAAGCCTGTCTATTCAATCCCAATTTTAAAAATCTATACCCATTCAGATCCCTTCTCCACCCTCTTCTTACTTTCTCTATTCCAGTTCTCATAGACATATGTCCTTTTCTCCCTTTACAGTGCTGGACAAAATTTATCTTTTCCAGAAAACTGTTATAAGGATGATCTTACTTTCCATGAGCATTGTATATGAATATGCTTATAGTCACAATTGTAGATATAGTCCTCATTTTAAGATGTATGCCAAAAAATACTGACTGTGATATAAAGATATAAAGTTGTAAAGAGAATTATATCTTTGCAGTGACTTTCATCTTAAAGACATCTCACAGAATTTAAGATGTGACTGACTGCAAGACATACCATTATTTTATGAGCTACTAATAAAAAAAACAGTATGCTTTCTTATCACTTAACATTTTTTATTTTATACTTACTGAAAGTGACATAATTAATATTTTTACATCCTTTGGAAGTAAAAGCCATATGTAAAAATGTTAATTGATTATATGGCTACAAAAAGTAGGGTAATTAGTGTATGTTGAAAGCTGGTAAATTCCTGAGTCAGCTACACAAGACGATGCCCACAAAATAGCCAACATCAGGACAACGCGGCTGCTGCCAGTATTGGTTTAATTGCGTTGGGCCATTTAAGCAGTTGGTTCTGTAAAGCAAAGCTGACACTCCGTTAATTCACGTGTAAACTTTGTGGAAGCTTCCCAGTACCGACGGCCACATTCTATAAACGTCAATTCCCATTACACACTTTGGGAGGCTTTCTGGCTCTGCGACTGATTTACCTACGGAAACGTTGAGACTGACTGATTTCCTTGGCATGTACTTTTACAGCAGAGCGTATGAGACCAGTACAGGTGTGGTAACCAACAAACAGTGCCAAAGTTTGGACTTGACCTCGTTCAGAAAGCCGTGAGTCCACAGATATACATAAAAGCAAAGTACTAAGTTGCTTGATTCAAGAGCAGTTATATTTATTTTAAGATAATATAAGAGTGTAAGGTTACTTTACAATTATATTTTATAATAAAAACAATAAACTGGAACTTATGTTAAATGAAGTTCTTACTATTGAATGATTCTGAGAAGTACCACAAACCTTTTGTTACGTGGGCTCTCTGTGAAGAGCAGGACACTAAAATTTTATGTATAGTTTCATCTGTCCAAAGAACAGTTTGTAGAAGGAAATACTGCAAATAATAGCATATGTGTATTTAGTACATTACTATTTTCAAAGCATTTAAAACTTTTTCAATTGATGTAAACAACAATACAATGAGTTCTTTTTATCTCTCACTTTAATTAGAGGGTAAAGTTCATGAGTGATAATATGTAGGGAATCACTGTAATTTACTACTCTTTTCCATTTCAATTGACTATAGTATTTCATTTATTCCTATTTTAATATTATGCTGTAGTCTTATAAAGTGATGAATGTACATTCACTCTGATACGTAATAAAGAATAAAGATCGCATATGTAGTTTTTCTTAAGAGAATAGCAGAATTACAAATAATTTTAATGAACTAATTTAGTTTTTAATGTACATTTATAGGACTGTTCTAAATGACAATTTTTCCATGTATGCAAGATAATTTACAATCAAAGATGAAAGTAAATTTCATTTTTTAAATTATTTTAGATAGCAAATAATGTTGAGGACATTCAATTAAAGTAAATAGACCTGGATATGTTAAATGAATGGACAGGCATTTTCATATCAATCAATTGAGTCAACCTTGAAAGCAGATGAAATTATTATACTATACAGAATCCTCAAATTTATGAATCATATTTCTATATCAATGTAATAAATAATATCAGATAAAGAATATAAAAAGTCAATACACAGTAAATGCTAATAACATTTTTCTTGGAAATAACATTACTTTTATAAACAGGCTGATGCACAGCTATCAATTTCACATTTAATAACTTATAAAAACAAAGTCAGTATTTCTTATTTTCATAAGCAAAAGCAAGGTAATAGCTGGAGTGTATGCAATTTACATTAAATACATCTTGGAAAAGAAGATAAATGAACCCATCTTCTTCATATAATACATTAATATATTAATTTAAATTCATTGTTTTGTACAGTATGCTTTTATAAATGAAACTTTTTAATTGAACACATTTCCATTAGGTACTATCAAATTTTCCTCCAAGTAAAAATCTAACTTTATTATTTTTTAATAGAAAGTTTTTCTTTTTTATTATTTTGAAGTAATGAATTATATTAAATTATTCATTATTACTATTTGGCATCACTTTTGCAGGTGGTCCTTTTGCAAGTAACAAAATGTTAATTTCTACCTAGTATTTACGTAAGTCTTTAAACTACTTCGTATCGGTCTTTCAGAGTAGTACTCAGTTCGATGCAACAGACATTGCTAACCATACGCAGGAGGTTACAGAGTTGGGAGATTCTGCTCTCACTAGCCACCCAGGTGGTTACTGACACACACTGCCTGCCATCAGGAGTGGCGCCCTGTGAAACAGTGACAATGACAGTGGCTCCCGTCACAATGACTGCCATTCCACCATCACTGCATGACTTTTTTGGAAAAAAAAATCTACACTTAAATTTCTTTACTGTATACATAAAGGAATACCAGACATTCTGTTGACTTTGATAAATAAAAACTTTTAAAAAACTTTATATGATTCAAACAATGTATATTAAGTACTTTTAAAAGTTAAAAGTACAATGTAAACCATCATATTGTATAGTATCTTAATTTCTATTAGTTTTTCAAAACACTTGCAGTGTAACTAAAAATAAATAATAGGGATTTATCAACAATTCTAAGGCCCTTCATTTTCTTAAAATAAGTTCACAGTCTAAAACCAAAGAAAATATGTCACTGTTCGTTTTTAAGTGATTCCAGGAGTCATACGTTATTTTGAAATTAGGCAAATTTCTAATACATTTTTAAATATTTAAAATACATTCTTATATAGTCATTGGAAGTATCTATATACTTCTGAAAGGAATGAAAAAGTGCAGAGTTCAGTAAATCAAGGCAAAAGCTTAACCTGATAACATATAACCTTTGTAGTTAGTAAGAAGATGTATTTTATCTGTCTTATGTTCAAGAATTCAGTTCAAGAAAAGATTGTAATTAGCATTTCACCTTTTCCTTCATTTCTGCAAGTTCTGACCTCAGACCTGCTTCTGTTGTCTGAAATTTTTGCTTCTTGCGTTTGTCATGTAGATAATCCTTTAAACTTTGCTTTACAGGTACCTAATTTAAAAATACACACATAAAAGCAATATTTATTTGGAATGAAATTCAGGTGATGGCATTAATCAAATATTATTATGATAATAATATTAAACAGTAAGGTGCGTAATAAAAATACCCAATAGAAAATATAAGGATCAAAAGACTTAATCATAAAATATTTCCTTTCATTTAAAAGTTCAGTGCTTTGTTTAGTAACTTGTCTAACCCTCAGTCTTACAAAGGTCTACAATAAATGTAGTCATTTTTATCTATGGTTCTTTGTACTACTGAATAAAACCAATAGTGTCAGCGTGACAATATGACAAGTTAGTTGGCAACAGTGCTGATACGAACATACAAATTGTAAGGTCCTACTTTTTTTTTTAATTGTTAAAGTTCTTACAGGGCAGCATCAAGTTCTTTAAAATAGAGATTAGGAAGACCTTTTGTTTGCTCAATCAGAACAGTTACCGCCGTAGGTAAATACAGAAACCCACTTGCCACTCAATGGTTTAGACCAGCATCTCTCTAGATGGGCTCCACAAACACTAGGTCTCAAAGCTACTTTGCAAAATACGGATTACTGCCACTTTCTTTTAAAGAGACAAATGCATGGTAGCATGCTAAGATCCTGTCAGTTCCAAGGGGAAAGGAACCTCTTTAACTACGTTTATTATATTTCTGTAGCTTATTTGATAAAACTTTTTTTTAAAGGATATATGCGTTGATATCCCTTGGAGTCTCTGGCAATACTGCTATATACAAATAGAAATATTTCAAGCTTGAGAAAAACAGCAAGAAATATACATTTGTAAACACGTATGAATGAATGAAACCTTCAAATAGAGACTTAATTGGAACACACAACTGACCAAAATTTTACAGGCACAGTTGACTTTAGAAGAGAAAAGGAGAAACAAAACCCTCAGTGTGGAGATCAGCACCAAGTCTGAGACATTTCTTTGGGTCGATACAAATTGAACGGGTCTCCTGTCTCTTCCTCGCTGATGGTGTTCTACAGTGACAGTTAAAAAAGTAACAGATAAGATGGCTTTGCCATCAGACAGAATGACGCTCAAACCCAAGTTAGTGGCTTACTAGAGCATGTGGGGCAAATGACGCTTTGGGCCTCTCTCTTCTGGGCTGTTAAATGGGACATCTGTGAGGGTGACATGCGATTCTACATGGGGAAGGACACCCATATAGTGTCATGCACCTATAACACTGAAAATATCAGGTGCTATTATCATAGCAGATGTTTGGAATCATAATCCTAAAAAATTGTAATAAATATTCCTTAGATGTTAATGATCCTAGATTGTAATAGTCCATTCTGGAGTTATTATTTTGTATCTGTCTGGATACAAAGCTGCAGGTTAAGCAGAAAAAATTTCAATCAAGACATTCCAAGAGAATTCCAGCTAGATGAGTATTTTACAAAGTTTATTTTTAGACTACAACTTAATAGTGGCAAAGTAGTGATTTGTTATAATGACTAATTCTTGAACTGAATTACTGGTCTAAAATAAAATCATTTAAAAAGTAATTCTTAAACTGAATTAGTGACCTAAACTTAAAAATAAATTGTAGTTCTCTCAGCTATTTCCTATCATAGCAGAAAAATAGTTTATGGCCTTTTCTTTACTGTTACTGAACAATTTTAGACAGAGAAGCTAACATACTTATCTGCTATGAAGTTCCTTCTTCAGACAGGATTTGAAAGTAGGATATTTCTGAACTGTTTTATAACCCTGTGGAAGAGAGGATTAAAAAAATGCAAATGTAAATAAAATTTATGGGGCTACAGGTATGCACTGAATAAAGAAAAAAAATTTAAAAACACACAACACCTAAGTGATAAATACAGTATCAGAGGTTTACATCATATCTTATATCTCAATTTGATCTTGCTACTCTCAAATGTTTGAGGAAGAATAGATGATTTCCAATTTACGCCCTTTCAGGCATTTGAGCCATCATCGCAAGTGTTAACAGCTAACCACTAGGGGGCAGTTAAGTACACAGTATCTTTACCAAGAATGCTTGGATTTTAAAAAGTCATTAAAGATCTTTAAAAACACTGTCTAAGATGAATACTGACTTTTTATACAGGTAACTTTTTCTCTTTTTAAATATATAATGCTTAGGGTTATTCTTACTAAAGAGGGAGGACTGCATATTCTAGCTGTTAATAGAATTTTTTATCTTTTTCCGTTTGTGACACCATCTACAAATTATGTTAGATAATGTAAACATTTATTGACTCACGCTACATTTCATCCTTTAAAACATATTTCTGAGAAAAAATAATTGAATTCCTCATAATTACTTTAAAGTGTAAGATGTTAACAGAATGAATGGTTCAACAGACAATAAAAAGTACTAAATATGCAGTGACTTAGCACCTGAAGCTGCCTAGTGGAAACCCACATCATATAAAATGAGAAATAGCGATGTCTCTTTGTATACTAACAAGTTTCAAAGCCAGTGTGCAGAATGAATTCATCAAAAATATTTGGCAACACTTCCCTCCACAAATTGGTATGAAGACATTAAACTACTTGAATGTGAAAATGTTATTAAAATTCAAATTGATTTTATATTTTAAAATAGCATTACCTTTCATCACCTCAACTTATTTTTGAAAGTAGGTAGGGCCTTACCTTTTTCTTTTCAAATATAACAATTTATGTTTACATCCTTAAAAATTTATATAAATCGTTTCTGAAACTAAGATGGATTTTTTTTTCTTTCAGTTTAAAAAAACAGTATCAATAGGCTTGAAATTTATTGGTTTACCCGGAATCCTCTATGGAGTCTGTCTTTCATAATTCCAATAAATTCTTTATAACTTAATTGATCATCTTTGTCAACGTCGAAAATCTTGAAGACTGTATTCACTAAATGTGGTGAAAGTTTGAGGCCAGTAGCTACATAGACGGCACGCTTAAATTCATCTGCATAAGTGTTACAAAAAAGGCGTGAATCATTAACATTATTTTTATAATATGCCTTAATTACTAGAAAGGTTATCAAAGAAGTTTTTTTAAATAAATACGGTCATGATCTTAGGTAACATGACTTTTCATTAATTATGTTATCTTTTAGGGAACAAAACTGATTTGCAGTTTTAATTTAAAGGGCCAAGAATAAGTATATCTTAGTTTAATAGTGCAGTCAATATTCAATGAATGTTTAATGAGCACCTACTACTGGCAACAGATACTTTAGAGGTTAGTAAGATGAGTAAGTTCTCCAGAAACTTGCAGTTCTGATGGAAGATGAGACACCCGCCCAAAGAGCCATTACACAGGCCACACAGAAGTACCAACAAAGCGCTACGAGAATTTGGAAATGAGGGATCATCCCTGTCTGAGGTGTGGAGTAGGGAAAGGAGAGAGAAGAGCAGTGATTAGGAAAGGCTGCAGCTCTGTATCTGAGCTGAGCCCTGAAGGATCGAAGACTTCAGCTTGTGGATGAGGGAAATGACAGATGAGACGACATGAACAAAGGCACGGAGGGAGCAGGAGGTAGATGACGCACATTCCGGAAACAAGGCGCAGTCTGGACACGGAAGAGCTGGAGGAGCTCTGCACAGGGACTGCGGCGAGGAACCTGTGCATTCTTCAACAGGCAGCGGGGAGCTGCAGGGTGTTCCACGGCAGCCATGCCACAGAAAGGTTAATCTGTGTTTTAGAAAGACTGCTCTGTGAGTTGTCTAGGAAACACTGGAGCGGAAAGTGGGAATGGGCAGGAATACCAGATCTGAATTAATGTGCGAGTAGCGACAACAGGGAAGGAAGAGAGAGAATTCGTGGTACCTGCACGAGGACACAATTGGTTTATCCCACTCCCCACTTGCACAAAGTGAAAGAACAACTGTCCCTTCTGCACCAGGCAAGCCGACTTCTTTCTCCTTTTGTGGTTGATCAGTGGGTTTACTGCAGCAGTGAACGCTGGTCTGGGAAGGCAGGGTTCCCAAAGGTTTGGGTTTAAAACACTGAAATGGGGTGAGTTGAGAACATGCCTTATTTGAAAATCTAGACTGGGCAAAGCGTAAAGTATGACAAATGTTCAGGTTTCTCTTCCTCAATGAATATATAAATGAAGGCATGTGAGGGATTCAACCTCTGTGCTTTGGGAAGAGAGATAATTAACATTAGGCTTTAGGGGCTGCAGTTGGGCTTCTCCCTAGAACTGGGCAATAAAATGGCAAGACTGTCTCCTCAGATTACATTTGGGAAATGGCATTTATGAGATGATGGCAGACACAGATCAAATGACCTTACAGACATGAATGGAAAGTCCTCGTGTGCCTGAGTATCTAAAAAGGGAGTCGCCCTGAGGGAAGAAGGGGAAGTAGTCAGAGCCACAGAACCCTAGAAGGACTTGACCTGTCGGTCTACCTGCAGGAAAGGAAACGGCTGATCCTGAGGTTAACACTGACACTGAGTTCTACGACAGCTGTATGTCTTTGCAAATTAAACAAAATCGACATTCAATTTTATATATTGTTCTTAAAATGCGGCTAAGGTAAGTCCACAGCTAAGAGGGGACTCCGTTGACAAAATTCAGGTTTCCGAGCCAGCAGGGACTGTGGGTTATATACGTAGCATCCTATGACGATGCCTGAGGCATGACCAGCTGGCTCCTCTATAAACAGACACACATCCTTCAATGCTCCTACGTGGCCTTGAAGTTTGCTGTATTTGAACTTTTACAAACATCTTTAACTTTTCCCTATAAGATGAAATGAAGGATGATAATAATAATTAAATTTTATTTTTATATTTTTATTTATTTAATTTATTGGGGTGACATTGGTTAATAAAATTATATAGGTTTCAGGGGTACAATTCTGTAATACGTCATCTGTATATCGTACTGTTAATATACAAGTTTAGCACATTTCCCTAAACTCTGCTTAGGGAAGACAGATTTCCCATTGAAGTACACAACAAACTTTCGGGCAAGTTGATGGCTAATATGATATATCTAATTAATTTGCTGTCAAAGTCCTTAGAACAAGGTAGGATTAGTTTTTGCTTCTAATTTTTGAAAGATTGTTACTTACCTTGCCCTATAGAACGACTTGCAAAGTTATACATATTCAAGGCTATTGCAAAATCTTCTAGGTTGTTCAAAAACTGGAAAAATGACCTGAATTCATCAAATGTGATGCCCTATATTGTGAGAATATAAATAAATACATTTTAGCATTGCCAAATTTAGTAAAATAAGTTATCTACACTTACTAAAATAAATAGATTAAGCATGTGCAATATATCTTGTAAGTAAACATTTCCAGGTGAATTCTGAACCTTTCTCCAATGGAACGTAAAATCCACTCAGATTTTTTCCTGCTGCGCAGCGCTACCATTGTTGGCAGCACTGGGTGAAAATATTTCAAAAATACGTCCTAGCATGACGTTCCAAAAAATTGCTACAATAAAAATGGATACAAAATCTTCAATTTTGAAAACTCTGTATTTCAGGCCTAAATTTGTTTAAACCCTCTAAGTAAATACGATGATGAAGAAAAAAAAAAGAGTTAAAAAAAAAAAACCACCTAAAACAATGTCCCCTGTACATGCACTCCTTAAGTATAATTGAGCATTATGTTATGGTCACTAATGTCTTTACAATGACAAAAGAAAAGCAAGATCAGCCGACAGCAGTGTATGCTCCCTCATCCCTGCCGGGGTGACACCAGGACAGCAGGAGCTGCAGCTCTGGGACGCCCACCTCGGGGCCTGTGTGGGGTCGCAGAAAGGACTCAGGAATGTCATTTACATAAGTTGCCATTATTGCTACTACTATTACTTGACTTAAACAGGAAAGTTATTTAAAGTAAGCACCATATACCTCAGATAATACAAATGTGGCCATGAGGAGCTGCATTTAATCAACGCATTCCCAGCAAAATTAGTAATTGAAAGGAAAAGTAGACAGAAAAGAGCAGAGGGCAAGAGCTTACTTAGGCTTACCAATTTCTGACCCGAATGGAGGGGTACAGGGAGTCTATTTTCATATAAGCCAACTACTGATTGAGTGATTATTGTCAAAGTAGTATTTATTATCAATTTCTTATCAAAATAATAAGAACAAATCTTGGTATACATTATTTCCACTTCAATTACAATCCCTCTTTATTTGCAAGGAAAATCTTCACTGTCTTTTCTCTTCACATTTATTTCTTTCTCTTTCTTCATATTCAGGATTGGCTATTCCAGACCTGAATTCTGCTTCATGACCCAGTCGCACCTGCCATGTTTTCCAGAGAGGAAATCAGTTAGGAGACTGAGCCAGAAGGGGTTTGTGCTGATGTGGAAGACTTGTTGCCAGGGAAACTGGTCACTGCTCTGGTTCTGAATCAGTTTATGCTGCGACCAGCTGCCAGCACCAGTGTCTGTCTCAGGGTGTCATGTTAATGCAGGTGAAAGTGGAAAACAGGAGGATGAACTATGTTTAAGCAAAATGTAAACAAAAATGTCAATACTTTCAGGGAGAGTACTATATTTTTTTCTTTCTGCTTCTGGGCATTTATGGAAATCTCTATCAGTTCTCTGGTTAACCACTAAGATAAAGGAACAGAATCTTTAGTGACTACACATGGCAGAGAATACAAATGAACAACTGCAGAAGAGACTCTGATTTCCAGGGTTACTACATTACAATATTCAGAATGTTTCGTTTTTACCAAAAATGACGATACATACAAAGAATGAAAAAATTCACAGGAAAAAATAAGTCAATAGAAATCAACTCCAAGGAAGCCCAGACTGGACTGAAAAACAAAAACTTTAAATACACTGCTTTAAATATCCTCAAAAGAGCTAAAGGAAACCATGACAAAGAACTATAGGAAATTAGGAAAACCATGTATGAATAAAATAAAGAAACAGAAATTGTAAAACAAGAAACCAAAAAAAATTCCGGAGCTGAAAAGTACAATAACTGAAATGAAAAACTGGCTAGAGACGTTCAAAAGCAGATTTGAGCCAGCAGAAGGAAGAAACAGTGAACGTAAATTGGGAAAACTGAAATTACTCAGCCTGAGGAGAAGAGAAAAGAATGAAGAAAAGTGAACAGACCCTAAGTGACCCTGGATGCCACCAAGTGTACTAAATTGTATATGCATTATTGGACTTCCAGAAGGAAAAGAAAGAGGCAAAAGGAATAGTTAAATAACTAATGGTTGGAAACCTTACAAATTTCATGAAATATGTGATTTTACACATCCAAGAAGCTCAACAAACTCCAAGTACAAGAAATGAAAACGACCCACATGATGACACATTGTACTCAAACTGTCAAAAGCCAAAGACAAAGATAATCTAGAAAGCAGTGAGAGAAAAGTGACTCTTCACATAAATAGGATCCCCAATAAGACTAACAGCTGATTTCTCATCAGAAACCATGGATGTCAGAAGTGAGTAGGATACTTCAGTTGCTGAAAGAAAAAAATCTGTCAACCAAGAATTCTATATGTACCAAACTCCAAATAAGAAGGAACTCTGGGGAGTATTATGCTAAGTGAAATTAGCCAGTCAGTGAAAGAAAAATACCATATGATCCCACTTAAAGTAGAATCTAATGAACAAAACATACAAATGAGCAAAAAGGAACTAGAGACATGGAAATAAAGAACAAACTGACAGTGACCAGAGGGGAGGGAGGGGGATAGTGAGGCAAAGAAGGGGAAGAGTCATCAAGGAACATGTATGAAGGACCCATGGACAGAGACAATGGGGGGGAGGATTGAATGTGAGAGGTGGGGGTGGGTAGAGCAAGGGAGAATAATGGGGAAAATGGAGACAACTGTAATTGAACAACAATAAAAAAATTAAAAAATAAAAAAGAAGCTGAATTTAACCTAAAAGTTTTATTTTGAAACAGTTTTAAATGTGAAAAATAGTTCCAAAAACAACACAAAGAGATCTCATACACTTTTCACCCTGGATTAAACTTTTTGAGTTACAGATTCCTGTAAGTTTCCATAAGATGAAAGAAGAAAAACGGCAGATTCCTTAAGGCCCTAAAAATACCCTAGTAGTTTGACATAGTTCAACTTCTGATACTTTTTTATTAGGGAAGTGTTTATGAATCAGAAAAATTCAGTTCAACATGTAATACAGATAAAAGACTCCTAATTATGAGATGATGTAAAATTAATGGCCAAATGCATCAAGTCCCTTTTCCTCATTCCTTAGGGTACATGGAGAATTGTTAGCACTGTCACCGTGTATCTATTTTACACAAAGACAAGCTATTTGCAAGTTTTCCTTGGACAGATTAACTTGATCCTTGTACAAACACAAATAGAAGGCAATATATCCCAAACGCCCCAGGCTTGAAGGGGCCCTGGTAACACCGGTGCTATTTGGCTGCAACGATGCATTCAAAGGCCACTAGATAATGCACGACTGCTCAGAACTGCCAACAAAACACTTGCTACTAGACAAACAGACAATCAGTTGTTCAGTGTCTTAACCATTCATGCCTTCCAAACTCTTTGAAAAACCTCACTTCAACTGCTGATAAGATCGCTCACTCATCAATGGCCATCTTCAAATGACCTTTTACTAAGAATATTATAGAAATGAATAAAGTGTGACTGAAGTAATGTCAACATACACTGCTTTATATGAGCAGATGTTTATGTAGTAGTCAAAGTATATAGCTCAGCAGAATTCTCTTGAAAAATAATAATCAGAATCTGAATAAAACAATTAACCTTGCTGGTTTGTAGTATACCTGAGGAAAATACAAATATCTACCCAGAATTTTAAATTAATGAATTTTTAAAATTTAGCCAGAATGCTTAGAATATATAGGAAAAAATGAAATATGTCCAAAGTATCTATTAGTCCACAGATGAGCAAAAGAACAAACGACAATGTATTTTATAAACCTATATAATAACAAGATAATAACACAGGTAACAAAACAAATATGGGGGATTAGATACCTTTTCTTCAGGTATACTGTAGCGCACATTTTCCAAAAATACTGATGTATTTTCCACATTTGTATACCGTAAAAGAATATGAGCAAAATCTTCTTCACTGATAGTATTCATCCCGTTAGAGTAGGAAAGGAATTCTATTTCTAGAACTTCTGTTTGAAGGTTATCCATGAATCTATGACAAAAATATATAAAGAATGAGTGAGATAAATGAAGAGAGAAGAAAATGGTATCCAGCCTCTCAGGGCTCTGGCTGCTTCATCTGTCACCGGGCATCACCTGAGGACACTTACAGCAGTCGTGTGTCATGTCCAGTGTCTGCTGCAGCACTTCTGAATGTGCAGGAAATAACGATCCTGACACCCAGACCTTCTCTATCGTTCAGTAACTTCCTACGAGACTTAGCAATCAAACCACTGGTCTCCGGGACTGCCAGAAGTGGACGTTTGTTAAGGTGGATGGAAACAGCAAAGAGGCATCACTGCACTAGATGATTCTAAAGACCTTTCTGACTTCAACATGTTAACATTTTCTCAATACAAATACAAAAATCAAGCTCACCTATAAAAATCTTCAAAGTTCAGCTCAGCTCTTCCTTTTTTTCCAAAAAAGTGTACAAGAAGTGTAGTATCTGTTACTAAACTCGTAATGTCATCCGCACGCTTTAAAAAAATTACAATTTAAAGGTTAGCTGCAATAAACAAACGGAATGCGGATACCCAGTTCCCCAAAGAATTTTATCAACATATATGTAAAATACAAATATACTAATATTAGAATGAAAGCATAAAGCTGTATTAATAAATGCCATTACAGTTAAAATGAAGTTTGAAATTAGATTTATGAATAAAATCTATCTTTATCCTCAAAAATTTTTAAAAATATAATTATATATTTTAGGAAGTTTTCTTTACCTCAAATGAACCTCAAAGGAAGTTTTCTACCTTTAAATTATCTAAAATAGTTGAACTCCTTTAGTAATCATCTATTTTATTTTTACTTAAGTAATTTATACTATAGATTTTCTAATTCAACTTGAAAATACTTTTTTTAGGATGTTCAAAAGAGGTGAATTCTTCAGATTTACTGAACATATGGGGCTGACAAAGGAATGGTCTCAAGCTTTACCAAATAACTTCCTTTAACCATGATGTTTTATTGTTTTCCATATTTATGCTACTTATATTTTGAAAAAGGAACTACAGTAGTATTACTTTGGAATTCATATCATCTATAATTGTTTTTTTAAAAAAAGTCTTATGTTATATTTTGAAAAATTCCAGATGTTTTTTTCCTTTCCCACTCAACTTGATAAACTAACTTCCAACAAGTGCATTCTTAAAATAGGTTAATTATAGTCCTTATAAAGTTCATGACCTATGGGAAATCTTCATTCATTCTTTTTATGTAGCTTTATAGGTTTTTCCCTTCTTTTCTCTTCCTACCACCCTCCCTCCCTGTCTTTTCCCTTCCTTCTTTTTCTTCCCTTCCTTCTTCATTTGGCAATCAACTCATATCTACCTTAAAAACTCAGGTAAAACATGATAAATTTCACATAAGTATACCCCTCTCATATATTATCCTGGAAATACAAGAAAATTAAGCGGTCAAATAATAACTACCACTTTCTTTATTAAAAGGGACAGATATAAAGGGACAGATATGAAATGTATTACTTCTTGGCCAGAATTCTGACAGTAAGTACTCCATAAAAAAACATAAGAAATAGAAAGCATATACTTCTCTATAAAGGATCAGTTGTTTTCTCCTCTCTTACACTCTACATTTTGGTATCTTACTTTTACATTAAAAAAAAAACCACTTTATTACATTTTTTCCATTACCACTTAGTACCTTATACCCGCCTCCCTGAGCTGCAGTCAGCACACGGTTGTCCGCGTCCATGAGTCCTTCTTCCTTTTTGCTCAGTCCCTCCACCCCCTACTATCCCCCCCAACCCTTAGCTGTCATCCTGCTCTCTATGAGTCGGTCTCTATTTTGCTTGTTCAGTTTGTTCATTAGATTCCGTATGAGTGAAATCAGATGGTATCTTTTGATTCCTCATAGCCCTCCTTCCAATCTTCCATGAAGACAGTTATTTTATCTTTCATAACATTTATGGGATCTTTATTTCATTTCTCCCTAAACCAAATATTATTCTAACTAATACGGTGATCTTTTCCCCTCCCACATGCCCTCTTTAAATCTAAGACACTTTTTCTAAAGTGATCTCTCTACTACATTGATTACTCACATCTCTCTTAAAAATGCCAACATGTAGGACATCTTCTGCTTTAAATTATCTAAAATTGTTGAAATTCTTAGTAATCATCTACTATATTTATATTAAAATAATTTAGTTTAAGTTTTTAAAATAATCTCTGGTGTGTGACCTCCTTATAATTGGTTAAGATTCAGAAGAGCTCTACTATTTCTTAGTTTAGTTTGTTGACAAGTCCCAAGTATTCTCAGGAGATGCAATAACCAAGAAGTTCCCTATAATATAACCAACTTCTTTGAAGATCTGCCTGCTGGGAGAAAATAACACAGCCAGAAAATCAGGTGTCACACACTATGTTTTAAATACATGTTCCTGAACAAGCTTACTATGGATGTTGAGGTATATTAGTGGAATCAGCTTTCCAGGGCTCTGTATATGACAGTGGACAAGGGTAATTTTGAGTAGTGCCCAAAAGGCACTACTACCTTCATCAGTAGCTTTAGGTTGAGGAGGCAGACTGGTGTAATGGAAACAGCAGGATGTAAAATCGGAAGACTTGGGTTCAATGACTTTTTGACCTTTAGCTATCTTGTCTGTAAAATGGGAATGACCCTATCTATAATAACAATTTTAAGAATACAATGAGAATATGAGTGTAAAAGAAATATAAAAATGTTCTTATTGGCAGTCATAAGATGCTTTGAAAAAAGGCATAAGACCTTGGTGGGGAGGATCTCATGTTAATTATAGATATCCTTGTGTGACTGTATACAGTCGAGTCTAATCAGTTCATTATCCATGGAACAGCTTAAATGACTTGGGGAAGGACATATGTGACAAGGCATGCCTAAATGGAGCATGAAGCTCCATTTAAATGGAGCGTGAAGGCTCTAGCCACTCAGAAGTCAGCATGAGGAACTGGGGTATCCATCTAGAAGCTAGAGGAATGGAATGTGGGGGAAGGACAAAATAGGTAAGAGAAGGGGTGGTGTTTTAGAAAAAGTTGCTTATTTCACAATAAGCAGTAGTGTGGTGAACAATATGATAAGCTCAAGAGTCAGAATCCTGGTTTTGAGTCCTCCTAACTTTTTCCATTATTAGTTAAGTGACCTTGGAGAAGTTAGTGTCTCGGAGGATAGGATTATCCTCAGGAATAATAATAGTGCCTACTCTAAAGCACAGCTGTGAGCATTCGGTGACACAGCAAACCATGTAGCACCATAACTGGCAGGTTGTACATGTCCAATAAATGTTAATTATTACTATTCTGGCCAAATCAATGTATTTCAAGAAATTAGAAAAGGGCCAGACAAGATAGAAAAGATAATAACACTGAAGCCTACTGCCAAAAAATAAAAAAAGATTTTTACATGGCACACTTTTACTTTTTTGTTATTGAAACCACACATGTACGTTATATAGATCTGGAAAAAAAGAGCCTTACAATGAGAGGTTACAGGAATACTCAAACTTAGTAAACTTAGATAACAAAATTATGAATGCCTTCTCTAGTGATGTGCTTTACCTCAAGACATAATACACTGAAATAAGCTGGCTTTGTTTTACAGAGGTTTAAATAATGACCTCATTCAGCCAGTTTTTCTCAGGCCCGCTGAGCGGAGCAGATCTTCATTTACAGTCTTTCATCATCAAAATCTTATTAGACTTGGGTTGCACTTATCCAGATAATCCAGACCCACAGAGGCATAAGTAAAAGTTTGACATTGGAGGGAAAAAATTAGAAAGTGGAATTGGTGAAAACTCGCCCCCCCACCCCCCCAGTGAAACGGAGCACGGCTGGGAGCCACGGAAACCACACCGGAGCCCCTGGTGCCCCAACAGTGTTATGTAACTTACATCACAGGAGGCTGAGACAAAAATAGAGACTTTATCCCTTTGATGCTTGTGCTCATTGTTAAAACAAAATGAATTCAGGTGTTTTCATAACAAAGCAAGAAACTGCCACAAAAGAACCCGTGGGTCATTTACACGAAAGGCCATTATCTAACTGTTTTGACTTAAATGTACTGTGAATTTCATCAAAAACGCAGTAAATTAGTAAACATGCATGAAATAAAAATTTGTCAAACTAGTAAAGGGTTTTAAGGATATTCTTTCAGCACATTTTTATTTATTACAATGTGGTAATCTCATCAAGCTCTATTCTAGGGTTGGAAGAAATCGTCAAACTCTTGATTTGTTGTTCTGAATAATTTACTGAAATTTATTAAGGACAAGTAAAGTTTAAAGCAAACAAAAAATATGTAGTCTCAGGACCTGACTGGACGCCAGGCCACAGTGGTATGCAGGGACTCGAGGGCTGGTGTCATGAGCTGCTCTTACTTTTAGGAACCGAAAAGTAAAGGTACATAGTAGTGCCTTTACTTTGTGCCTGCATAAATGGTTACAGAATTAAGGACTTCTAAAATACCTGTACATGAAACATCTATTACCACTTCATGCCTAAAAATAGTTCAAATTTAAAAGGTAATCTTAAAAAAGTAATTGCTCATTATAATTACATCATATTGATATATCAAAGGCAGATTAGAGACAGGGAAAACTGCTTTATTTGGGGATTTTTTAAATTGAGCACAATTGACAAAAAATGAACATTTCTAAGTGTTTGCCCTAGAGGTACCAATTAACACTCTATATATAAATAACAGAAATTACATCTGATCTAGTATACTTCTCTAGATATTTTTAGGTGTAACTTTTAAACATCAAACTTTATTTTTTAAAACAGTATTTCTTTTTTAAAACGTTTTTAGAAAAGATTTTATTTATTTATTTATTTTTATACAGAGAGTAAGGGAAGGAGAGAGAGAAGGAGAAAAACATCAATGTGTGGTTGCCTCTCATGCGTCCCCTACTAGAGACCTGGCCTACAACCCAGGCATGTGCCCTGACTGGGATTCAAACCAGCAACCCTTTGGTTCAAAGGCTGGCACTCAGTCCACTGAGCCAGGGCTAAGCATCAAACTTTAAAAATGAAATGAGAAGCCAACTCTATCAAGAAAAACCTAGTAATAACACGAGGTCTGTCCAGAAAAAATCCAACCATTGAGAATATAACAAGGACGGTTTGTGCGACATCGATGTAACCTGGCAGCCAAGGAGAATGGGCTGGAATGTGAGCAATGACAACGTCACTGCACTACTCAGCGGGGTTGGTAGACATCATTGAGTGAGCATGTGTACTGTTGGCTATCACATTAAAAATGACTGAATGAGGAGAGCAACCAACCTGTATCAAAGTTTGCATTAAGCTTGAAAACTCCTCTGCAGAAACTATTGGGATGATTCAAAAAGCTGCAGCTATGGGCAACTGGTGACTGACAGCTTCATCGTGACAACACGCCTGCTCTCGCATCACATGGTCTCGTGCAGGGCTTTTGGGTGAAACGTCAAATCACCCAGGTGACTCAGCTTCCCTAGAGCCCAGATTTGGCACCCTGTGACTTCTGGCTTTTCCCAAAACTAAAATCACCTTTGAAAGGGAAGAGATTTCAGACTGTCGATGAGATTCGGAAAAATACAACAGGGCAGTTGATGGCGATTGGGAGAACTGTGTGAGGTCCCAAGGAGCCTACTCTGAAGGGGACTGAGGTGTCATTGTCCTATGTACAATGTTTCTTGTATCTTCAATAAATGTCTCTATTTTTCATATTGCATGGCTGGTTACCTGCGGACAGATCCTGCATATATCTTTTACTATTTACTGAAAAGTTCTTTGTGGTAAGACTGATAGCCATCTCTAAAAAAGTTCTTAAAAATTCTTAATAGAAAACACACAGTAGTGTTTAAGCTACAAGACAGAGCCCACCTTTTACACTGACACCGCCCTATTAGGAGCAGCATAATCAGAGTGGGGTGGCGGGAGCTGTCTCAGTGCGGCACTAAGGTGTGTGTCTCCATAAAATTCAAAACAGCACGGATAACAGTCAGTCTGCTTCTTATTTTCCATGCACTGGCAACTCTAAACAATGTCAAGGTGAAATATTCTTCCCTTCCTTGATTGACAGTTCCTATCACATCTGCTTCATACCCTACCCTTTGTAAGCCACTCTATTAATGTTAGGGAAATTAATTGTTTAAGTCTACCATAACTCTAAAGCATTAGCTATCTTTTACGAAGTTAAAAGTTTCAGCGTTTCATGTAACATTGCAAGTTAAAGGTTAGAAAAATCTGTGAAACTATAAAAGTATTTTCAAATTTTCTGAAAGTGATCCATAAGTAAAAAATAATTTCCTTTTAAATTAACTTGGAAAGTCACATTTTCTACAACAAGCAAGTTGATTTAACGTAGACCACTGCAGGTGATCTTGCAGCCTCTGTTGGCACAGCCGTTACAGTCAAATAGACCATTTATAAATACTCTCGCTGTGCTGGAGAAAAGGAAAATTATGAAACATATTTTTGGTTCCATCATTAGGACTCTGAAATGAAGCAAGGACAAGATGAACACAGTGGCAGACAGTACGGCGACCTGGTGGAGGTTTAGTTATACCTCTGCGAGGTCTGGGAAGAGTGCCTGGCTTGTGTTCCGTCTCAGCGTGTCCCAGTAGCTTCTGGACACGAGTTCCTCAGCGTCTGTTTTAAGTACCTGTAGAAGTTTTAAGAAGCACAACTGAAATCTAAGGAAGAGTCACGAAGAATGGTAATTTATACACTTTGAATCTCTTCTAGCCAACCTTGTGAAGAAAACACATTAGCTTACCTGTTTTGTTTTCTGAGGCACACAACAGTATCATATGACATTGCTGGTAAACCCGGGGCATTTTCAAAGGTGTAATAGTATATAACCAGTACTTCTAAGTACATTGTGGCTTTGTCAAAAAGAATCATATTCTTCACCCCCTCCCCCATGCCCTTCCACTGAAACATGCGTAACTTCTAAGATGGTGTGAAATAAAAATTTGATTCACACCTTATGTGAAGTAAATTCATTTGTAGAATGTCTGGGGAATTTTGTAGCAACCAAGCAAATTCATGATTCAGTTGAAAATGAATGATTGCTGGCTAGCACACATTGAGTTAGTGCATCAAAGAATCAAAACAACCATATCCACACTTTAGAGAAACAAAATTTAAATTAATCCAAAACTTGTCAAACAAAATAAGCCAATTTAAGTGAAACGACTCAAAGCTACTCAGGGATTTGATAGGTGTGTCTGTTGTGAATAGATAAGGCACTTTCTAATCTCTTACAAGGACAGGACAGTAGCTTCTACCTCAGCATTGACCAGTCTAAAGAAATGGTATCAAGATTAAGAAGTGTGGTCTAACCTTCATATGAAAATGCAGAACAATATACTCAAGAGTTTATAGAGTCTCTAAACTTGGTAATTTAAACTGACAAGTTTATAGAGCCTCAAAAAATTAAATGCAAGTGTCTGTAAGGATTTATCAGGAAGATTTCACAGGTTCTTTTGCTTATTGTGGGGAGAAACTGCTGCGTGATACACTTAGAAGTGCGTAGCTGATTCTGATGGAACTTTAATTTTTGTATGTGTTAATTATTAAAAGTCCAATGCCACTAAAAATTATAATGCATCTGAGAATTATTTCAACAATCTAAGTTTTAGTGCATTACTAACTAGAAAGCACTGCCTATTGCCCATATTTTAATAATATCTTTAAATATGTTAATATAGTAGTATTTAACAGGAATCATGTAACAGACATATTTATTACTGTAAGTATAAATGTAACAATGACAGAGAATCCACTCATTATCCTCTTTTGTAACAAAGTAAGCTTAAACAAACAGTTATAAGCTAAATAAGTAAAATAAACTAAATATAGAACTAACATAGTTCATTTTCTCTTATATAGGTTTGGTGGAACCTCAATAAATAGTAGCTAGATTAAATACTCTGCAAATATTCTCTAAATATTTTGAACATAGATACATTTTTAAATTGTATCAGAAGGTTAGCATACGCTAAACAAAGGAATTATTAAATCTGTCAAACTAGAAAGTAAGGCTTACTCTGCTATCACGAGGAGGGGGACAGGAATGACTGCTTTGTGAAGCCATGCCTCTCCCTATTTCCAAACACTTGTTCTGCCCATCACACACACATGCACGTGCACACACATGTGTGCACACACACACACAAACACTGATCACATCAGAAAAAATATTTACAACTTACTAAGGGATAAGATTAGTTTTATAAGCCTTGATGAAAAATACATTTTCTGCATATAGAAAAGAGGTAAATATACTCCTATATACTGATTACCTCTGAATGGTGGCATTAAAATATTTTTTTATTTTCTTCTTTTTGTATTTATCTATCAGGATAATATATAACTTTTTAAAATAAAATAAGTTATTTAGAGTATAACATCTTAATAGTCCTCTCCTACAGAAAGCTTTCCCACTTTTTATTTAGCTCCAAAGATTAAATTATGCTAGAATATATAACTGAATTGCTGCAATTATCTTAAAGAGTCTTTTAAATTATGTCATATCTGACAGAAGGGACAGTATTCTCACAGCAACTACTATCATGTCTTGCCTTAAGTAAATATACGATATACAATTAACAAGAAAATATAGCTAATATATCAGTGACTTTCTGGCACACAGATTCCTATGATGTGTGTCTGTTCAAAAGCCTGTATTTAATTATTTAATTAATGACTTCGATAATATAATGAAGAGCAACATTTCAGAACATGCAAAACTAGCAGAAATCTTTTTAAAAAAGATTTTACTTATTCATTTTTTTAGAGGTGAAGGAGGGAGAAAGAGAGGGAGACAAACATCAGAAAGTGGTTGCCTCTCGTGCACCCCCTACCAAGGACCTGGCCTGCAACCCAGGCATGTGCCCTGATTGGGAATCAAACCAGCGACCCCATGCTTCACAGGCTAGCACTCAAACTACTGAGCCACGCTAGTCAGGGCAAAAAACTAGTAGAACTTTTTAATACCAGACAAATATAATAGGATATTTAAAATAAATTTAAGGTAGCCATAAAAATCAGAATAGATTTTAATAGCAAGAAATGCAAAGCAAATACAAAATCAGAACATGTGCATTCAGGCTAAGGAAAGACTGATAGGGGAACATGTCCAAACGTGATTGAGTAATGGGTGGCTAGAAATGTTATGATACGTAGAAAAGTTGGCAAGGACTTCCTCCAGTTTTCTTAGTGCCTTTGATGACTCTATGAGCTTTAGGCCTCCCCACCAAAGTGCGAGGTAGGTATAGACCTTCAAAGAGGAAGAAGACGGAGACAGTTCAGAAGAACTTTAAAATGAGCAGTACAGGCAAAACGATGTCCCAAATGCACTGTATCCTGTAAGTCACAAGTTTTTAGGTTAAGTTCAGAATTTGTTGTTAGTAGAACTTCCTAAAACTTTGCAGTTTGGGTAAAGAATTCCTAATGACTTTTTGGCTGAGCCAAAGCATGGTCCTATGCAAGGCATTCCATGGCATTTATGATGGGAGGAGGGAGGGAAGGAAGGAGAGAAGGAGAGAAGGAAAGAAGGAAGGGAGGGAGGGAGGTAGAGAAGAAGGGAAGGGCAAGCAATGGTCTGAAAAATTTATATTTGAAACCCTAACCCTCAAGGTTATGGTATTAGGTGAAGGTAGGGCCTTTGTGAGGTGATCATGAAATGAGGGTAGAGCCTCCATGAATGGGATTAATGCTGGCATAAAAGAGGCCCAAGAGAGCTCTTTTGCCCCTTTTCACCATGTGAAGACGCAGCAAGACCATGCTGTCTATGAACCAGGAAGTAGGCTCTCATCAGCCGCCATACTGAATCTGCTGGCCCCATGATCTTTGAGTTCCCAGCTTCCAAAACTGTGAGAAATGTTTGTTCTTTATAAGCCACCCAGTCTATGGTAGTTGGTTAAAGCATCCTGAATGGACTAAGACAGAAGGAAAGAGGAAGGAAAAAAGGAAGGAAATAAAAGAAGGGAGAAAATTAAGATGAAAGGAAAGAAGAAAAAAGTTAGAAAAAAAAGACGACTGATTTAGAGATGGGAATATATCCTGTCCAGACCCTACATACAGTTAGGGTCTGAGAATGGTTATATTCAGAGATTGGGCAAACTATGAAACAAACAAACAAACAAACAAAAAAAACAACCAACCAAAATGTCAGCCCATAGAATCAGACAGCAAACTGTCTTTACTCTTAGTGATATTGAAAAGTGCAGAGAAAAATGTAAAATTTTGTAATCTGTGACATTATGACAACTATGGACTGAAATAACTACAATCTGAGAATTGTAATTTAAACCTAATGGGACTGCAGTTCCCCCCAGTATAGAATAGAAACAGAAACACACACACATATTTACACAAACAGAAAATCTTCACAGGAAAAACACACCCTTAACTGAATCCTTAAAGAATCCACACAGAGGCATTCCAACAAATATATGTTCACAATACAAAATTACCAAATGTAAAAGAATATAAGCTACCATAGATGAGAACTAGAAGACATAACAAGTAATAGAACTAAACTTGCAGACTTCAGATATTCAAATTATTAGATATGGAAAATAGAATAAACTTACTAAGTTTAAAAAAATGAAGCTGTTTTTGAAAGGGTTTTTCAGGAAAAACAGACTACCAAAAAAGTATTAGGCTGATTAGAAAAAGAACCAAATAAAACGTCTAGAAATGAAAATTGGAACCACTAAAATTTAATATCATATCATATATAGCTGGAGAATTAGTAAACTGGAAGATAATATGAATAAATTATACAGAATACAATGTGAAAAGATAAAATATGGCAAATTATTAGAGTCAAGTTTAGAGACACAAAAGAGAGCATGAATATCTGTGAAAGTTTCAGAAAGTAATAATAGAGAAATGGGAAGAGACAATATTCAGAGATATTTGCACTGAATATTTAAGAATTAATAAATGTAAACATTCCTCATATTTGAAAAGCACAATAAATTTCATGACAGATAAGAGCAAACAGAGAGATACTGCAGTAAAATTGTAGAATGCCAAAGGCAAACAAAATCTTAAAAATAGAAAGAAAACAGATCATCTACAAAAGAATACTAATTAGACTCAGAGCTGACTTCAACTTCAACAAAAGAAGCCAGAAGCCTGAAATGATATAATTTGCTGAGAATAAGTGTCAACCTACAATAATATACCTAGTGACATTATCTTTCAAACTAAGGACACACACACACACATTGAATCCTTATGCTGTATACCCGAATCTAATATAATCTTATATGTCAATCGTACTTCAACTAAAACACAAGTTGAAAAGAAAACAGCAAAGTCCTAGAAACACAACAGATCAGCGGTTGCCAGAGGCAGGTGGCAGGGCAGGAATGGGTAAGTGGGTGAAGGTGGCTGAAAAGCAGAAACTCCCAGATATAGGATAAGTAACACAATGTGCAGTGTGGTAACGATAGTTAACAATACCGTAGTGTATACTGGAATTTGCTAAGAGATCTTAAACATTCTTATCACAAGAAAAAACATTTGTAACTATGTGAGGTGATGGATGTTAACTAAATTTATTGCTATATATACGTATATCAAATTATATATTTTGCCTTAAATTAATATAATGCTATGTGTCAATTATATTTTAATAAAACTTGGGGAAAATAAGGGCAAACTAAAGCTATTTCCAGAAAGAGGGTTTTAAAAAAATTTACCAAAACACCCTCACTTGAGGATATAAGAATGGGTGAGATTAGGACAGAATTAATGAGTAAGAAATGGCAAATGTGTAAGTAATTCTAAAAAAGCAGTGATGGCATAGATTTAATAAGTCTAATCTGTGGTATTAACCAAAAAGACTAAGGCAAACACTGTGCAATGGCAAGTGCCCGTGCCAGGAGGGGAATGAAAAACATTAAAGCACTTTAAGAATCTATTTATAAGGAAAAGAGTAAAGATATGGCCTAATCCAAGACTATATTGTTTTAAGTACATTTATTAAAGTTTCAAGAATATAGAGGAAATAGAATAGAATGTTTTCTAAATGAATACAGAGGAAAATAAAAACGGAAGAAAGAATAAAACTATTTAGGATGTCTAAAATAAATCCAAATAAGTTAGTAATCACAGCAATGTAGATTAATGGAATTTTCAAATTAGAACACAGATAAAAGGAACCAATAAAATACAGTCTTAATAAAGGTAAACAAAATCTTAACAGTAGTCAGAGAGAGGAAATATAAGGAAAGAGAGAGGTTGGAAAGGATGTACCAGGCTTTTATAAATGACAGGATGGTGAGAGCTCCAATCTTCTCGCTGAGAATAACTGAAAAAGCTGGACCAACTATAAACTCCTGCAAAGCATCTTAAAGACAGTAGTTTGCCCTTGGTACCATGTTGCAATGCCGTTGCAAAAGCAACAGTGGGCAAAACTTCTGAGGCCTTAGTATAAGGACAGCAGGTGCACCAAAGACCAAAGCCATTACCCTCTTCAGTTCCACATACATTAAAAAAAAGTTTCACTTATGATGTGCTTGCTGAAGAGTGAACTTACAAGTTTGTTAAACTGACCTTTGACCACACATCTTTTCAATATTCAGTGTGATAAAATGGGAAGTATGCACTTCTCCCGCCAACTGAAGAAATATGGTTGTCTTCAGAAAAAAATCAAACATTTGTGTGATGGTTTGCGTTGAAAAGAGAAGTAGTCACCTCTTTCATGAACAACCATTTTTACTTGAAAGGAAAACTCAGAGACAAACTACGGGTGTTCAGACATTGGTATCTGGTGGGCATTTTTTTGAAAGTGAACCAAGTGAGCCTGTCACTCCAAGAGAAACCACTGATCATATCTGTTGCCAAAATAACATACCAAACAGAATGAAAGCAGATGCATCATGAGAAACCAGCTGTCTTCCATGAAGCCAGTACATTACAGGGATTTGCAAAGAATGTAATATACCATTGTCCTCACTACACTTTTGTAGTTATTTTCCATAAAACATTTGTCAACATGTGTGTTTTTTATTTAAAAATGGATTAATAAATATTTTTAAATTTCTCAGTTTTAACTTCTAATATAATAAATATAGATAGATACAACCAATATAAACACAAGTTCCTCTGGGTCCTTGATAATTTTCAACAATGTAAAGGTGTTCTGAAAACCAAATGTTTGAGAACTGCTGCATACAGCAGTGAAAGTGTATGAACTAGGATCAGATACACCAAAGAGCATGAACTTGACAATCACGATGCTGAGTCAAAGAAACAAGACAAGGAGAAACTCACATGATACGATCCCATTTATAAGAGTTTCAAAATGGGTAAAACTGTATTATATTATTTACGATGCATAAGTAGGTGGTAAAACTGCAAAGCAAAGAACTGATTTACATAAAAGTTATGACTGTAGTTATCTTTAGGAGAAGAGGAGAGGATTATGGTTGGAGAAAAGTGTGAAGGGGCTTTTTGGGGAAGGGCAATGTTTATTTTGATCGATATGTTGGTTAAACTCTTATTATTAGTTATTTTACTTATATTTTATTTGCAGTAAATTTATAAACTAAAAATATATTTTAAAAATCAGGAAATACTTCATCATCACTAGAGGAGAAAGCAGAAAGAACCCCACAAAACATTAATAAAAATAAAGGCAGGGGTGGGGCTCACAAGGGAGATAAATAGTAACGGAAAATACAATAAAACACTTGACGTGTAAAAAAATAAAAATACAAATAAAGGTAGTAAGTTTATTCTAACAACAAAATAGACTTTAAGATAAAAACATTTCATGCAAATTTGATCACAAACTCTGCATGATGTTACAGAAGAGAAGAAAATGAGGTTTGCTACAGTAATTGTAGTGATAGAAGTGTGTTAACCTCAGAAGCTGCTGAGGTGGTCCATTTCATCCTTGAACAGTATAAAAAAAATTCTAGATATCTGGGGATAGTATATAATACGAGATTCAATTCACTAAAAAGATATAAGTAATTTATATTCTTCAGTAGGCAATAACAATGTTCTAAAATAGGTAAAATAAAAAGTAACAGAATTGTAAGCAGAAATTGACAAGTCTATCATTGTAATGTAAAATTTGACATACTAATTGACAGATCAGATCAAACAGACAAAATTATTAGTAATGATAGGGATTTAAAACATATAATTAACATTTTTGATTTAATATATGTGTGTGTATATGTGTATATATATATTGTCTTAAAAATATAAGCCTGTACCCCAAATTAGAAAATATACAGTTTTTCAAACACAGATCATTTATAAATATTGAAATTCTTTTAGTCCATAAAAAAAGCCTCAATACATGTCAAAAAATTGTATAAAAATTAGTACATTTTCTGACCACAGTGGATTTAGAGTAATTCAGATAATCCTTAAATACTTTAAAAAGTCACATAAGGCTTGCCAAAATCAAATATACCTGAGTTTTTCATTATTTATTCTTTTGATTTCTTAATATTTCTTTTCAATATAGTGGTAAGATAATCAAGAGCTGGCTGGCTATATGAGAAATATAGAAATAATCAGGGTTGTTTGGAACGGAAAAGGTTGTAAGGTAATGATTTCATGAATACTGAAGCAAGAAATATAGCAAAATCGGTAATTTGACTGAACACAAGCAGAACCCAGTGCAGCAGTGATTACATTTTGGAATAGGCTACCACAGAGGACACAGAATCTCTGTCTCTGTAGTAAAAGTCAAGAGGGCCCTGCTTTTACTGAGGAACTTCTTCGTAAAGGTAGAATCTTAGGTTATACTCAGCTCCATGAACTGTGCTCACATTAAATACTTTGTCCTCCAGTTGACCTAGAGCTCTGTAAACTAGTAGATAATGACCAGTTAATTCATAACATTATACTAATATACTTGTGCAACACATACACCAATGATATTTCATATAAATTTCTAGGTTATCTGAATTTTTCCTAAATTTAAATAAATTTTCCTTGTTTTCTTGCATTTTTTGAAAATTATGTATGAGTTTAAAGGAAAACTATAAATTGCCACAGCTGGAAAACGGCTCATGCAATGACATACTTGATTAGAAAAATAAATAATGAAGTTGTATTAACATTTATTAGGTTTCACAAGGCAGATAGCATTATAATCTGTAAGATTTTTCTTTCATATTCTTATAAATTTTTTAAATGATTAAGAGGAAACCTCTTAAAATTTTAAGAAAACAGTAGACCGTATTTAATGACAAACAATAGTCAATTTTGTAGTAAAGTATTTTAAGTTATCTCATAAGGGATCAAAATCTGTCATATGGGTCCCATGGACTTGGCTTATTCTCCAGTGCATTCTAGGTCCATTCCCTGTGACTTTGGCAAGATATCTGAGGTTTATTCTACGCTGAATCAGCCTCCAGTCTACGCACTTCTAGAATGTAGCTTGGACTTTCGACTATTCAGTACACGAGGCAGCACAGCTCCTCTCATAATGGCACGCTGACCAGCACTTTTAGCGGATAAAACTGAGTCAGTCACCCAAAGTCAAGGCCTCTCTCAGTGGAATCTGAATCATCTGAGGGATGCTCCTAGCCTTGGGAAAATTAAATGAATTGTGCATGTTTACACTCAAGAGGGGCCTGGCCTACTCTCAGTTGCTTAGTAGCTGGGCTACCCAACGAGCCCAACTTTCCAGCAGAACGGAAAGAAGAAGGAAGCTTAGCATAAGAAGAGTACATGTGAAAGACCATTTACCAAACTCGCAACTTTGTCAGGAAAAGATGAGTCTGAGTATCAATCCTCTTTGAGAAATAACATGATATACTCAACTATCAAATGCCACCTTATACCAGGCTTGTGTTTACACCATAGGCAGTAGGCAGGCAGCAAAGGGTTTAGAGAAAAATTGGGGAGAAGTACTGAAAACTAAGAAAAGGCTATTCACTACCATACCTCTATATTAGAATGGAGAAGAGAATGTACATCAGATACATAGATCTAGTTCTCAAAATACCTGTGTTCTGCAGGAGCACGGGCTGAAAATCTGCTCCATAATTTGTATTTAACTCTTCAAATAGTGATGACAATTATAAAATTTCAATTGTTCTACCAGAGGTTTTGGTTGTTGTTCACTCATCTTTAATTTAAAGTTAAAGATATAGAATTACTCTGTAAATGTTAGTCTTCTCATAAATCTAGGAAGGAAATAAAAAATTTTGGCTTGGTTGTACCCTATTATATTCAAGAAGCTCCTACACATTTTCAGCAGCAGGTACAGCTTTATACAACAAAATTCCATTATCAAGTACAGCAGGGGCAGGCTAGTCACATAAAGAACATCGAAAGTGTTGTACATACACTATTAGTAGGTGAATGGGGTCCATAAAGTTGAAGACGCTGACATAGAGCACAAAGGGCCACATGAAGTGTCACATTTCAGAATGAACCCAAGTATAGGCAAAGAAAAAAAGAAAAAGACGACAAAATAATCAATTAGGAAGGGCAAATCATTATGCTACATTCTCTTTATAGAGCACGCATACGAGTGGGGTAAATGTTAAAGATGAGTAGCAAAGTTTTTCAAATCTCATTAATTAAACATTAAATGAGTTTGTGCTTATTTCAACCATTTTCACTGTCACTTTACGATAGACCTTTTACATGAGTAAAATATGTTCCTCCACAGCATGTGATTTTATTTAGACACGCCTCAGCAATTCTCTGTGGGGTGGGGGAAATCTAGGTGAGCAGCATGGCAGTGCAAATGGAGTAAGAGACCTGCAGCAGAATCTTGTTCTGCTGTTATTGGTGCCATGTCCTTACACAAGTTAATGAATCTCTCTAAGACTGTTTTTCATCTGTACAACAGGTATGGTACTTACCTGGGGGAAACATGAGGACCAAACAGAGGTAACATGTATAATGGCTTCAGCACAGAGGCACAGTTAGTTTTGTCTGGCATGTAAATATTTTAAAATTTAGTTCTGATTTAATAATTACATACATGGGTATGTAAATATTCAGTTCAAGTAGCTATGTGGTTCTATTAATTCCTTTTTGAGTGTTTATTGTATTTCGCACACTGTTAAGTGGCTACATATTTCAGCACAGCAATCACACATGATCATTACTCCCATCATCCCCTTTGTAAAAGTGAAGAAACTGAGCCCCAGAGATATTAAGGACCTTTCTCAAGGTCACCCACATAATGAAGGGTAGAGCTAATATTTGAACCCTGAAAATCTAGCTCTTGAGCCTGTGCTACACTGTCTCTCTCCTATAATCCATGTATTTTCACTATACATTTTAATGGCTTCAAAACTCAAAAATCTCATCAGTTCATATTTGCATTATTTAAAACATGATGACTATTAACAATAAGTTACCACTAATTATCTTCATCATTACACATAGTAACACGTATTTGTAGACAGCTGTATTGTCCTAGAGTGCTAAGACTGTTTTAAGAAGTAGTCTGACAGTTAAATGAAGTAAATAAGATTTCAGGAGTACTAATTAAACTATGTCAGATAAATTCATGGGAGATCCCTGTGGAGATCAATGATTTTACTAAGCATTCTTTCACACAGAAACAAGTTATATATTACTTCTAAGTTATTTTTATTTGTTCTTTAAAACAAGTCTTCTTCCCCATATAACTACTCATTGGGAAAGCTTCATTGACCAATGGGCATATAAAATAATAGACTTTGGGGTATGCTTACATAATTTAGATTTCATAATTGAGGCAGACTTTCCCTAAAGAATCCAAAGTTAATGAGGTCTTCTTATGTCACTATTATAGATGATTCATATTTAATCAGAATTAAATTTACTTTACTTGGGCTACAATGAAGTTCAGAGCCAAGTTTTGTGCTGGCTCTATAGGTTTTCCCAATGTGGGCTGTCTGCTATTATTTCTCCCTTCCCTCTCTCCCTTTCTTACTTGACTTACATATTTTAGTAAATGTTAATGATTGGAATAGTATTTATTGTACTTTACTGAAAGATCCATAAGTCCTTTCTGGAAGTAGTATAAATAAACAAAAGTTAAATTTCTATCCACTAAAATACAATCTACTTTATCACTAAGGTATATCAAGATTAATTAATATAATTCAACCCCCTAAATGATATTTTATTAACAATTTGTCTGCCCAGTCAATTATAGCTGTTAACCTATCAAAATTAAAATAATTATTTACTTGTTGAATATATATCTACAGGAAATAAAACTTACGAAGGTATTTAATTTTCTAGTGTTATTTGCTAATAACCTAAGAATTGCATTTATGGGGCTAAATCATACAGAATTTATTGATCACAATTTGAAAATGATAAGACCTGAATTACAGAACCCTCAGTACCCCTTTAATACTTGGCTGACATTATAATCAGCTCTTTTGATTTTTTTTGAGTGCCTTCCATAAGCTTTGTCAATTAGTATATTGGGGGTAGTTCACCAAATACTGATATATCATAGTCAACTATCCCATGAAATAATATGCATTGTATAACCCCAATAATCTGATTTTATTAATATAAATATGAATATACACTTTATAAATCTATTGGGATTGAATATGGCACCCATCCTCTATATATAATCCATGTTTTAAAAAAACCTAATACATATGCTTATAACAATGAGGAAAAAAATGTTGTAACTGTCTGAAGTTAATTATTTGAATTCCTGGTAGACCAATACAAATCACTAACTTGCAAATGAAACAATGATCATTTACATGCCGACAAAATTCACTGTGTCTCTGCTGTTTATAAGTACTAGATGAAGAAGCATGCCACAGTGGGTAAGAGTGTAGATTTGGGGCTAGCCAGCCATGGGCTCAAATCTTGGCCCTGTCACTTAATAGCTTTGTAATTTTGGACAAGATATTTAAATTTTCCGACTATCAGCTTCCTCATCTGTAATTACAGGTAACAGGAGAATTGCTGGGTCGATTAAATGAGAAAACGTATGCAAAGCATCGAGTACAGAGCCTGATAGTAAGGTCTCAGTACTGCTATTTTTTATTATGTGAACCTGGGATGTTTCAGGGTAAAATACCTGGGGCAAGCAAAAGAAAACTGGCAGGGAAATGGAGTGAAATGTTGCTTAATTCCACCTTCAGAGTAAGATGAAAAAACATCATCCCAGAAGAAGAATCTGTAATACATACTTCTAAGAATGCAAAAAAAAATCATTTCCTTGTTTTTGCTTCAACATTCACACTGTTATAATACCACTAAATTCACTCATATATGTAATTAAATCTTTGCAATTCACCTTTAAATTTTTATATGCATAATGATCTATATTAATCTACAATGTGAAACACCCTTCAAATCTCACGGATAACAACAATATGGATAAAATGATTTCATGAATGTAATTATGGGTACAGATATTTAATATCAATATTTGATATAAATATTGATATTGATGCATATCAATACTGAAGCAATTTTTCTACATAAGGACTTCAAAAAGTTTTTAAGAAAAGGGCAGCTCTAAACTTACAGACTTAATTGTTCTCAACACGAGTGATTCTTATCTGGAAAATTCATCAAAAATGATAAATTATTCTTACCAGCATTGCACGCTTTTCTTCATCTCCTTTAGTTTCTCTCTTTTCATTTTTTTTCCTGAATATCTCTTGAAGCTAAAAAGGAAACCACTCGAGAATCAAGTACCGAGCCAGAGTTTCAGGGTCCTCTCCCACCACCTTATACCAACGAGGTGCAGTCTTAAAACAAAGGAAATGACTAGCTCCATCTACACATAACATTAAAAGTACTATATATATTTTTTCTAAGTCAACTTTTTTCCTGAGACAAAGAAAATGCATCCCTTGGCATTAGCAACCCATGGTTAAGTAAAATGTACAAAATTACAGCAATATTTTGTCTCTAAGACACAAAGACACGGAGCTTGTGGCAACATGAAAGAGATGAAGCCTCCTGGGGTATAAAGAACACTGGAGCAGGACTCAGGGGCTCTCGGTTTGAGCCCCCCCCCCGCCGGAGAAAAAAAATGGAACAGACATTTTGCCACAGAGGGAGGTGCAGAAATACATGGATAAAGAGAGAATGGACGATTCTGGAAGGCAGGGCGGGGATGGTGAGATGAACGAGGTCGCCAGGACCAGCACCAGCGCTGGACCAGTAAGGTGAGAAAGACCAAAGGACAAATAGCTAAAAGCAATCTTACCCCTCCCGCTTTAGATCAGCTTTTGGTCAAAGACAGGGGTAGAGAACGGGAAAGTGGGGACGAGACTGGAGTGCAGGCAGAACGGGTGAAAATGAACAGGAAGAACAACAATCATAAAGCCTACAGTGAGATGGCAGCTGCACAGCTGGGACTGGGTGGCGGGCGTGGTGGGGACTGAGTGCTGACTGGGCACATGTAACCCTTCACGGTGCATGCCGTCCACTCCACAGAAAATCCTGGACACATTTCCAGCCCCCAGAAAATGTGTAGTCAACCATAATCATCTTTATACACTGAATATAATTTATATTTTTACAATGCAAAAATTATTCCAAGTACATGAGCATACACTTCCTTATTAAATTAAGGTGAAAGCATAACATTTTCACTTTATTCTACAACACTATTTAAAACAATGCAAAAACATAAAAATAGAAGCAACCTTTAATTATGGACAAAACTCGCATGGAATACACATACCACCAGAAACTCCTTTTTATCCACCATCTCATTGCCGTCAGTGTCGAACATGTTGAAAGCTATTCTAAAGCCCGCGTGCGGCTCTGCCAGAAAACACAGAAAAGCATGTACGACATGGGAAATGGTTTTAAAGTGCAAAGTCCATATGTAAACAGTTACTTATATTTGGTACAAAAATATCTTCCTTAACCAACAAATTGAAAGCAACGGGTTACTTACTATTAAATATAATAAAAACTGTATATAAGTATGCACATTTGTGCTTCATATATTAGCATATTTAGTAGCAGAACTGCTAATCTACTTTAAAAACACTGTGCGGTACTTGTTGCATAGCACTGACAGTAAAACTTGACTACCTTCCTTCCAACAACAAATACGGCACGAGGAACGAGTCCAAATTCTGGGGAAAATGATAATGGAAATGACCTATCAAAACAGATATCAATCACAAGAGATTATGTATTTAGGTTTAAAGTTCTAGAGGTTTCAAAAATAGAAATATAAAATAAGAGGCTTAAATAATTCCTAATTCCCCCCAAAATACAAGGAACAATTACTTTTCTGAAAAGGACAGACTTTTCACTTGCTATGAACTGCTTTCATTTTGTGAACCCTACAGTGAGGTTCAATCTTTTTTCTCTTTTTACTTCTAAAGCATAAAGAAGAAACCTTGGACACCAGAAAACTTGAACATATAGTTAGAGGAGGAGCTCCGTGTCCACGCCTTTTTCAAAACGCTTGATCTACTCTTTCGAGACGACTGGCAAAAAGTTTCGAAAGGGACCTCCCCATGTATGCTTGCCACTGCCTATGGTGAAATCTTGAACCTCGCAAAAGGGAAGCGTACAGACCCGCTTTCTTAACTGGTAAGAGCTGTCCCTGGAAGTAAAGGAAACAGAAGCCAGTCTGTTATGCAAGTTCATTTCTTGCATGTACGTTAGGAATCTGAACCTACTTTCATTATTATTCATTTGAGAAAGAATAAAAAGTTACACCATCTCTGACAACTAAGTTTTAAGCTTTAAAAAGTTCATGAAAATATACGTAGATAAGAAGTCCTTACAAGCATTGTTTGGAAGGAAAAATAAAGTTAAAATAAAAAATTAAGAGGAGAAAAGTATAGACAAGTAACACAAATTATCTAACCCACTTCCTGCCAGCCCCCTCTTCACATTTTTTGGGTTTTAATCTAAATGACATCCATAATTTTAAAATTCACACTCTTAGGAGTTTCTAAGAGGGACCCTAGACTCCGAAAGCAGAGTTCCAGCATCCCCCCATCCTTACCTTTCCACAGCAGGCAAAGGCAACCCTGCATGGTCTTCCAACACCCCCACACTGTACTCCACCCACCTCAACACATGGCTCTTCACCAGTTCTGTTTCAGTTCACCTATCACCTATTGGTTTAGGAACTTATAACTTTGAATTTTACATCCAAATTATCCTACCTAAAAAGAAAAATAACTTTTTGACAAGTCTCTGAGATACTTTTTATACCCTCCAATTTTCGTGGTAGGATCATTCATCATTGACAGGACTCAAATCATCACAGTCCTTGTTTCCATACACCTCCACAAACCCCCACAATGCGGAATTCCACTACCGATATTCTTTCATTCATGTTCTTCATTTATTCACCAACTATGTTTTGAGAGGCTAACACGTGCCAAAAACTGTTCTTGATGCAGAAATGGACAAAAAAGTTAAGATCTTTACCATCGCGACCTTGCCTTCAAATGTGGTGAGACAGACAAGAACGTGTAAACCAATAAGTAAATGCTTTCAAATAGTTTAAGTACTATGAAGAAAATTAAACACTGTAAAGGGACACAAAGGAGGAGATGAGAGAGGGAGCTATTTTAGAAAGGATGGGCAAGGAAAGACTCCCTACATCTTCACATTTCGAAGGAAACCTGAGTGATGTTTATTAGCATGAGGACCTTGAAGACAAGCACTGACTCCAGAGGGAGCAGGAAGTACAGATTCCTGAGGTGGGAACAAGGGAATGGAAAGGTCAGGCAGCTGGAGCATAGCTGCTCCACCATTAAATGCAATGAAATTTAACTAAAATCCTTAGTAAACCCCTTCATATATTTCACAAGAATTGCTGCATATAAGAGGGAGAGAAAAATGAGCTGTTTTAGGATGTATGATAGGTATTCCGACAAACTTACTAGTTAAAAGATTCATTCTTTCACACTAGTTTTGCAGAATATGTGATTCGAATGAGTGTAGCAAGATATTTACAAGTCATTTTATGTCCTGACCTTTAGGCTTTCATGTAGATTAAATCACAGGGATTGATATATGATATTAAATTTACAGTTTATGAGCATTTTACTACTATACTGTAAGCCATAATAATATTTATGATTTTGCCTTGATATGCCATACTTAACATTTTCTGTGGCCACTTAGACATAAATTTTGCAAAACAGCATGGACAGACCTAAAGTGATTTTCAATAGTAAGAGAATCTAAGAAAGGTTTGTTTTCTAAAATTCTGATTAAAAAAATTACATTAAAAAATATATTTAGTGAGTACACTTACTTGTTAAAATACACAAAAGAAAAAGATATTCTGTGTAAGAAATCACACCTAGAAGAAAAACAGTACCAGTTATGTTATATAAAAAAGTACTACTTTTTCCTCATATTTATCAAGTAAAATATTCTTATAATAGCAATAAATGGTATTAATAAAGAACTTATAGTTTTAAAGAAGATGGTATCATTTTCAATGAGACCAAACCTATTATATAATCATAGCAAAAAAAGCAACAAAATTAATTTTACTTTCATTGTTTCACATATCTCTGTAGAAACCCATATAAAATTCTCATTAATGCCTTCAGATATATATAGTATTGGCAATAAAAATAAAAATTATAATGTTTATTAATAACCATAACTTTTAAACATGTTGCTAGTTTTCAGTGTATGAATCAAACACAAAATAAAAAGGTTGGAAATGGTTAAAACTGTGAAGTACTTAATTCTTAGTAACAGTTGAATTAAACATTTAGACATTCTTTAGAATTTTGATTTCCACATTGCATTAAAAACCCAAACTCTGTAGTTATCCTTTTTCTGATTTCAAGTTATCATTATCATTGATAAAATTAATGCTTCTATTAAGTGAAATCTAAGAAGTTTTTATTTTCATTAAATGGTTTGTACTTTATATATATATACTGCAGCCTGTGTTCTCTGTAACACCAGCATCACAAACTTTAAAAGGAGTTGATTTGGAGTAAATAAAAATATGAATTATGTTACTCACATTCGTTTTTAGACTATGATACCCAGGACTAGAATTAGTGGATCCTGAGAAATTATAATTGGGAATAAGCCAATAACACTTATCCAGTATCAGTCCTGATGCTTGGTAAAAGGGTACAAAGAACCCTTACATAATCAGACTGCGGACTTTAAACCTCCAATTTACCTGGTGTTCTTCGAGGCTGCCCGCCCTCTGGGTCACAGAACAAAGGAAGATGAGTCACTGTCAGGCAGTTTGTCAGACATCATGAAGGGGACGAGCAAGGAGGCCCTGAGAGCATTCCCTTCTTTTGTTTATACTAGAATATTGTGACCTATAGACATAGTTCTGGTTGACTGCCATGGATGTTATGGGAGAGAGATTCTGGAATGGTCAAGGCATATACAGATACAATACCTAGATTTCATAGGGATCCCTCAAAAAAAAAAAAAAAAGAAGAAAGCAAGCATAAATGCGGGGGGGCGGAGGGGGGAAGGAAATGGGGTCTGGAAATGGCTCTGTCCCCACAGCTCCATCCGCTGAACTGTTGTCCAGACTGATCAGCGGGACACGCATCCTGATGCTATCACCCGCCCTAAGATCTCAATGGCAATCTTTAAGACACCTTCCAAGAAAAAGGTTCTAAGACCTTCAAAGATCCTTGGCACCAATTTTGCAGATTTTAAAACCCTAAGTTACGAAAAGCTTAAAGTAAAAGATAAAGTGTCCTCTCCTTCCAGATTCCACGAGAACCAGATGGAAGCAATTTTTAATTCTACTTACATAAAATATATGGATTATAACTACTCCTTTAAACTACTTGTCTTCATGCGAGAATAAAACATTTTCAAATTACAATCAGTTAAAATTGATGAAAAAGAAAAAAGCAACTTTATATAATTTCTTTAATATTTTTATTTCATATTCTTATACTTGAAAATATAAAAAAGTATATCTCAAAACATTTCTTTTTAAGAGTAAATTACTCCTAAATATTTTATTAGTTTTCGCTATAAATTTTTACAAAAAGTACACTGTAAAAGAAAACTGCAGTAAAAGCTATACAATTTGACTGTATGCATGAATTAGTGAGTTAAGTTAGATACATAGATATGGATAATAGAACAAATTGAAACAAGTGAATTTTGCAGTAAGAGTTATTTTTAAAAGAAACATGTTCAAATTGGGTGACCAATGACAGATCCAGCAAGTTTTTCATATTGATTAAATTTAAGAAAACCTATAATTCCTGGAAGTGAAATAGTATTTTTGAAAAATGTTTTGTATAGGTAAATATAGCCTATACTTCTCAGTATGGTTAAAAATGTTTTCACCTATAAAAGTTCATTTTGTTGTAAAAAGTTTGGAAGACGTAAATAATATATATAGAAAGTAAAATAAAAAACACCCTTAATCCTACTACCTAGAAACAACCACTGGTAATATTTAAGTGTTTTTCTCCTCAGGTTTTTCCTCTATGCACACACATATATATACATAGTTGTAAATTTATTTTAAATATGAAGAAAACCTGTATGTATAAATAGCATAAGTAATATTACATCTTACCTCTTTCTTTAAGATTTCGAAATAGCTTTGATGATCCTTTCCAAATGGGTGGTGTTTCTGAGAGCATTTGATTTAATTCCTATAACATAAGGTGTCATAATGCTGATTATAGGTAAATTAATTATAAAACAGATAAAAACATTTGAATTTCTATCCAAAAACATTCACTTAGAAGACCTGAGACATGGCTGTATTTATTCTCTTCTCCACCTGCAAAACTCAGTATTTGCCCATAGTCCAAACATAAACTAAATGACAAAGATGCTACACCCGGTAGCCCAATGAAAGCTACCAAAAAACTCTCCTAAATTTAATCGTTAGAGTAACGTATATGTGATAAGCAAATGAAGACAAAACGGTGGCTTTAGGTTGTGGAGCCGGTCAGAAAAAGGCAGGTTTGTGAAAGCCACCGGAAAAAGCAGCCTTCCTAGTGAAGGTCCGAGAAGACCCCTGGCTTCCCGTGCTGCTCTCTGTTGCCCTTTTGGACTTAGGGGGCTCTGTGGTAGAAGAAATAAATGGACAAAGGATTGTATCAGGAAGGAATGAAAAATATTTTAATAGTGACTTAAGAATTATGACATTACATGAAATAGGAGGACACACACATTGAGTTATTGTGGACATTTTTAATTCTCTTTTCTAATTTTAACTTAAATATTCAGTAAAGGATACAGACTTCAATAGTTTATTAATAGGGTTTTTTTTTTTAATCAAACTATCACAGCTGGTGGGGGAAACTATTTTGGAAAATTTAAACATTTGAATTATTCTTTAGATACTAAAACAATTTTGAAATTATTGTATACACTGTGTTGCAAATCACTAAGTGAAAATTATAATTTGGTTAAATGTGAAGAAAAATTATTAAAGGATTTGGTGCGATAACTTGAAATAACTTGAAATTTAAAAATTAAGCCCTGTCTGGTGTGGCTCAGTGGACTGCATGCCAGCCTTTGAACCAAAGGGTCGCTGGTTCGATTCCCAATTAGGGCACAAGCCTGGGTTGTGGGCCAGGTTCCTAGTAGGGGGCGCATGAGGGGCAACCACACACTGATGTTTCTCTCCCTCTCTTTCTCCCTCCCTTTCCCTCTCTCTAAAAATAAATAAATCATTTTAAAAAGAAATAAAAGGATTTGAATCTATTAAGAAAAAATTAGTCTGCTAAGTAGCACACTGGAAAAACAAAACAAAACACTTGAAACTACTTCAATTTCCAGATCTGATTCTTGCCACTCAAAGTCTGGTTACCCAGTAGCCTAAGCACCACTACCTGGGAGGTTGTTAGAAATGTATAATCTCGTTCCCATCCCACACCTACTGAATCAGAATCTGTGTTTTTAACAAGATATCCAGGTGACTTTTATGTACATTGATATTTAGAAGCACTTTAGACAAACCCTTCCTGAGGCAGTTGTATCTAAAAATGTGCTCTGGCATTTATAAGCCATCTCTTTCTTTACAAAGTGGAGTTGGTATGCAAATAAGGAATCCCTGGATGCCAAAGGCAGAAGAGGTATTTTTAGGGGATTCATGCACGTCCTGAAGCCCATCTGTGAATCCTGGCTTTCATTGCCTTCACGGTGTTATCCCTGCACTGCAGGTAACAGATGCCACCAGGTAATGGATAGCATGGCAGAGTGGTGAAAATTCAGGTATGAATGATGATGAGAAGCTGGGATATTTACTGTTTAAACAACACTGAACTCATAAATATTTTTGTTAGAGCAAGAGATTAAAAACTATTTTGAATGTGATTTATATTCTTTAAATTTTATCATTTCTACCATGTAAATATTAATTTCTTTTTCATTTTAACTGTTTATATGTATTCATCTTAAACTTAGCTACCTTTCATCAAGTACCCTCAATGTGGTTGGCAATGGGCTATTACAATATCTCATTTAATTTTAAAAGACAATCCTCATTTTGCATATTTTTTAAATTTTTTTAAAGGATTTTATTTATTTATTTTTAGACATAGGGGAAGGGTGGGAGAGAGCAAGAGAAACAGGAATGTGTGGCTGCCTCTCATGCGCCCCCTATCGGGGACCTGGCCTACAGCCCAGGCATGTGCCCTGACTGGGAATCGAACTGGTGACCCTTTGGTTCGTAGCTCAATCCACTGAGCTACACCAGCCAGGGCTCATTTTGCATATTTTATTGAGTCTTAAAACACATAACTAACCAAAGGTCACACAGCTAGTAAATGGCCAGATGCAATTTAAATGTTGCAATAATAACAATACTACTTTAATTATTATACCTTTATTATTAATCTTAACATGATACAGGCCCAATTGTTCTCTTCCTACTTTTTTCTTTTCTTACTTTTCAGAATTGTTTTGAAAATCTGGGGCCCTTATTCTTCCAAATGAATCATCCATGAACATAATGTATTTCTCTGTTTACTTAGGTGTTTTTAAAACTATAAATTAAATACTGCAAATTTGCTGTATTTGTTTATTGTTTCTAATCACCTTGGTGAGGTCTTTAGGGTTTTCTATATAAAGAATCGTGTCATCTGCAAAAAGTGACACTTTCATTTCTTCATTCCCAATTCGAATGCCTTTATTTTCTTTCTCTTGCCTGACTACTCTGGCTAGGACTTCCAGTATTAAGTTGAATGTACAAAAATCCACCATGTTCCTGTATACTAGCAATGACATTTCAGAAAAAGAAATTTTTAAAAATTCCTTTTGCAATTGCAACAAAAAGAATCAAACACCTAGGAATAAATTTAACAAAGGATGTGGAAGGCCTATATGTTGAAATGACAAGGTATTATTATTATTATTATTTTTTAAGATTTTACTTATTTATTATTAGAGAGAGGGCGAGGGAGGGAGACAGAGAGAGAGAGAAACAGCAATGTACGGTTGCCTCTCACATGGCCCTCACTGGGGACCTGGCCCGCAACCCAGGCATGTGCCCCGACTGGGAATCGAACCAGGACTCTCTGGTTCCCAGCCCACGCTCAATCCACTGATCTACACCAGCCAGGCTGACAAGGTATTATTAAAAGAGATTGAAAAAAATATACAATGAAATGGAAAGACAGTCCATGTTCATGCATTGGAAGAATTAATCTAGTTAAAATGTCCCTATTACCCAAAGCAATATACAGATTTAATGCAATCCCCAACAAAATCCCAATGACATTTTTAAAAAAAGAAATAGAAGAAAATCATCAGATTTATAAGGAATTACAAAAGACCCTGAGTAGCGAAAGCAATCCTGAACAGGAGGTGGGGTGGGGAGTGAAGCTGGAGGTATCACACTCCCTGACTTTAAGTTATACCACACGGTGATAATAATCAAAACAGTATGGTATTGGCAGGAAGAAAAAAAAAAAAACAAGACACACAAACCAATGGAGCAGAATTGAGAGCATAGAAATAAACCCACGGTATATGGGAAAATAATTTTCAAGAAAGGAGCCAAAAATATACAATGGAGAAAAGCTAACCTCTTCAATAAATGGTGATGTGAAAATTGGAAAGCCACTCTAAAAGAATGAAACTAGACTACTATTTACCCCCTTATACAAATATTAACTCAAAATGGATCAAAGAACTAAATATAAGACCTGAAACAATATATTACATAGAAGAAAACATAGGTTCTAAACCTATAGATATTGGACTTAGAAAAGACTTTATAAATTTGACCCCAAAGGCAAGGGAAGTAAAGACAAAAATAAATGAATGGGACTATGTCAAACGAAAAACCATCTGCACTACAAAAGAAACCACCAAAAAAAACACCCCAAAAAACAAAAAGGCAACCAACTGAATGGGAGATGGTATTTGCAAACAGCAGCTCTGACAAGGAGTTAATATCCAAAATATATAAAGAACTCAAATACTTAACACCAAACAAACAGAAGATCCAATTTAAAATGGACAGAGGACCTGAACAGACCCTTCTCCCAAGAAGACATACGAATAGCGAACAGATAAATGAAAAGATACTCAACCTCACTAGCTACTAGGGAAATGCAAACCAAAACTACAATGAGATACTAAATCACACCGTTGGAATGGGTGTCATCAATAAGACAGGTAATAACAAGTGTTGGAGAGGTTGTGGAGAAAAAGGAACCCTCAGCAGTGCTGGTGGGAATGTAAACGGGCACTACTGTGGAAAATAGTAAGGAGGTTCCTCAAAATTTAACAATAGAGCTCTCATACGACCCAGCAACTCCTCTTCTGGGAATCTACCTAAAAAAATTAAAGACATTTACTCACAAAGATACATGCACCCCCATGTTCAGTGCAGCATTATACACAGCGGCCAAGGCATGGGCACAACTCAAGTGTCCTTCAGTGGGTGACTGGGTAAAGACGTGGCACGTCCACACAACAGAGCACTGCTCAGCCGTTAGAAAAGACGAAATGCCGCCACTTGCAACAACATGAATGGACCCTGAGAATATTAAAGCTAAGTGAAATAAGTCAGTCAGAAAAACTATGTCAAAACTCATTTGTCAGCTCCACTATTGCTATTGTATCACAGTCTTTCTGGCTACCATGAACAACCTATGGACATTCCTAGGAACCTGTCCTGCATATGTGAAAGCTTCTTTGCTTATACACACTGGTATGAAATTACTGGATCGTAGGGCATATTCAAGCTTACTTTATTAGGTATATATGCATCCTCTGTTATAAAAGTTAACCCCAGGAGTGTGACTGATAGGTATTGGACATGTGGATCTTTACTGCCAAACTGTTTTCCAAAGTGGGTACACCAGTTTACATTCACACATGAGAGTTACCACTGATCCACATCTTCAAATCGCTCTTGGATGTGATTTAATTTCCAGGAAAAGATAGATATCACATTATATACATGTGTGGATGAAGAGAAAGAGAGGAAAAGAGAGAGAGAGAAAGAGAGAGAGAATGAATATGCACACCAAGAGCTTTAACTTACCTGTTTGGAAAATGACTTCCATGTTTTAACAACTATAATAAACAAACATATAAGAATTAGATAACTATCAAAAAATGTAACTTATAACACCAAGCTTTCACACCTAAAAGGCAAAGTTTCTTTAACCTCAAGATTTGGATCCAAGATATTTTATTTATGGTATATATTTATTTTACATACTGCAAACCATTTATAATAAATACATTGAATAGAAAACACATTTTTCCATAATCATTATCTTACTTTGAGAATTTCTGGATTTATAAAGTAAGTGAACTCACTTCACGTCAAACATCTATGGTCTTAAAAACACAAATAATGATGTTTATTCAATATTCATACTAGAATATAAAATGTTAACATAGAGAAATGATAATTTTAAGGTGTTACCATGATCCCTGCTGTATTAGTATCTCTGATGATAATTCAAAAGTCAGGTCTCCCTAGGGTAAGGGGGAAAGGAGGGAAAAAGAGGTGAAGGGGAGAGCAAGTCACGTGAGCTGGAGAGTCTCATCCCTTATATGTTTGTCTTCATTCTTCTCCCCTAACGACGCCGGAGTTGAGGGAGATATCAGGGATCGCTTTCTTTTTCTGATTCCTCTTCACATTCCTGAAGACCTCGAAAGCTATAAATCTTATAATATTGGAATAAATGGGAGTCATACTGCTGTTTCCTTTGCTCAGATTTGAACACTGTGAGTATCTAATGACTGCCCAAGAATTATCTCCAGGTTTATATAGGATTAAGTCCTCTCATACAGCTGAATTAGAAACTAGTCAATATTAGGTGTTTTTGCTACATTACAGTATTGACAACCAGAAATATTCCTACATGGCGCTGTGGTTATTTCTGTGTAATTAACCATAATTAATGTAAACAACCTATCAAATTCAAGATTATAAGATAGGCATTTCCTTTGCTATATAACATTCTCTTTTTTCAAACAATGTATCATTTTAAGATCAAAAGGGAGGATGTTCTAATATTTAGCAAACTGATTTCTAGGCAGATAGATTTCTTCTTTATGGAACAAAAACATCCTTTCTTTACCCAAGGTTATTTATAGAAACGTATAATCAAGTGGTTAAAATCATACGTCTACAAAGTGGAATTCAGCATTTAACCTTAATAATGACACTGTATACATTCCCATTGAAAGACACCCTCCTTTTCGTAACAAACAGAACACTGTGAATCGTATTTATTACTCTGCGGCTTTTGAATGACAGCAGTAAGAAGAGGGGTAAAATAAACGGCACAAAGGCACAAGCACACGCTCTCATGCAATGCTCAGATGAATGTATTTGTGAAGAGAGGAAGTGAGACACACTCCTGAGCTCTGTCGGGTCTCCAGGGTATGAGATCTCCAGGGTAAATTATTCACAAAAGGCATATTCATTCTGCCGGATACGTCACCATGTTCAATGTTACTAGCTTTTTTTTCATAAAGACTAAAGAGCCATTAAGATTGTTCTTCAAAGGATTTTCTGGTTTTCTAAACTTATATAATGTGAAGTTACTGCATGTATAAATATAACTTGGATGAAGAGGGACTTCAATTCTACTGGATAAAGGTTATTTCTTAAAGCTACAGGCTAATGTTTATTTTATTTTTAATATTTTTATGTATCTAATTTTTTTAATATCTTTTAAAACTAAAATTAAAACAACATTTGAAGCTATATGAGAGTAATAAATTACTTATTTTAGTTCTAGAAGGGATCTCAATGAACATTTATTTGTATTGCAAACAATTAGTCTAGTAAAATTTTATAGCATAATGTCTTTCAAAATACCACATTATTTGGTTAGTTCTTCTGAAAATCTTATACTGCTGTACACTAGAGATAAGAAAAAAAAACTTATAAGATTATGAAGATGATTTAAAAAACATACTTACATTTGGGCTCATCTGTTGTAACAGCCAAAATAAAGTCGTGCGGAGTCATGAATAACTGCCCTTCACACTCCACAGAAGCGAAGGAGCGGAACCGCCGCTCCCGAGACGTGGCGTAGAGGCCGAGGTCTTCCACGTCCGCTCTGCCCGCAGCAGCCTGCAGTTAAGGAGGCAAATCAGTTTGAGCTACGTGAAAACGCCTCCTTTCAGAATATAAATGCTTTCTATTGTGTTAGAAGTGAATTAACAGAGCGGGTGAAACTTTGAAAATACTGTCTTCTAAAGAACTTAATACTTTTATAAATAAATGATCCACGTGAATATAATGAATTAATATTCCAAAGGTTCCACAATGAATATTGTTAAGGGCCTGAAGTTTTTAAACCAGAACTTTGAAGAACCTGTGATTTATTTCTTCAGTGTCAGTCTAAGAAAACATTAAATTTCTGAGCCAGCAGTTTCTCTAGGGCAGTGACGTTCAACCTTTTTCATCTCATGGCACACATAAACAAATTACCGAAATTCTGCAGCACACACAAATTTTTTTTTGCCAATCTGACCAAAAAAATAGGTATAATTTTGACTCATTCACACCAGAAGCTATTGTTGTGTTGGCTGTTGTCATTTTTTTATTTGACAGTCTAAGAGAAAGGGGTCAGTGCCCGTGACCAAAGACTCAGGTAGTGCCTGTTTTGAATATTCAGCGGCACACCAGTTGAAAATCGCTGCTCCAGAGGGAACACTAACACAGGCTGGATGCCTACCATGCACTCTCTATAGAGGCTTATTTCTTTCATTAGAAGTCTATTCATTGCAGTTTATTAATTTTCTTTAAAAAGTGAAACCCTGATAGGCTGTTTGTGGCTACCACTAAGGAAACCATTTAGTGGAGATGCTTAGATTAGACCTAAAGTTGCTAACTCTATGTCACTGTATTACACTTACTACCAAATGTCATTCTGAATTCTACCTAGGGTTGAGAGGAACAGAATTAGAAGGAGTACGTGTATGAGGGGAAGGAAGGCTCTTTTGTTTTCCTTAATTTGAAGACTTTTCTCTGTAGATAAATAATTTTTCACTGTTATTTATTTTCTCTCTAAACTAACTATAACAAATTTATTTTTTAACAAAAGGATTATTTTCCTGATTATAAAAGTAACACATAATTATTGTATATAATTTAGAAGACAACTTTAGAAAATTATAGGCATAACTTTTTGGGATTTTTTGCAAAAAAATTGGGTTATACTATTACTGTTTAGTATTCTGGTCTTTTTTACTTAATAATATATAAAGGCCATTTTCCCAAGTCACTAAATAGTTTAGTAGATCATTTTTAATAATTGTATACTACTTCATAGTAAATGCTTATAGCATAACACAATTAATAAATCCAAATGGTTGAATATTTAGGTGATTCATAGTATTTTACTTTTATAAAACAATGTTATAATGACCAGCCTTGAACATATTCAGGAAGAAGAAAATACAAATTTTTTTAAAGATTTTATTTATTTATTTTTAGACAGAAGGGAAGGGAGAGAGAGAGGGAGAGAAACATCAATGTGTGGTTGCCTCTCATGTGGCCCCCACTGGGGACCTGGCCTGCAATCCAGGCATGTGCCCTGACTGGGAATCGAACTGGCAACTCTTTGGTTTCCAGCCCGCGCTCAATCCACTGAGCTATACCAGCCAGGGCCAAAAAACAAATTTTAATGTCAGGAATATATGAACATTATAGCTTTACACAGCATATTTGAAAGACGGTAATGATATTCCTGGAATGTAGGATTTGCATTCATAGAAAAGGATGGGTAACTGACAACAATTTCTGAATGATAGAGTAAAGCACTGGAATTTAATCTGACAGAAAACAAATGGTTTTAAGGAGATTCTTCAGTGCACCGATGACACAAAGAAAACACTGCTTTAGAGAGAGAAGCGCCCTGGTCAGAAACAGGCGGCTCAGCAGTGCATCAGTAACAGAGCTCAGGCAGTCCACGGCATTACGAAGTTGTTTTGCTCTGCTGTGGGCGCAAAGTCAGACAGTGAACATCAACATCAAGAATGGGCGATCATCTCCCTGAACACTCCTCACGGGTCAGTCTACCATCCTCAGCTCCCTCTACACATATATCTCAGGGGGCTCTTCTTCCTCCCAGGGCAGGGAACCCGATCTCGTCTGTGATCACAAATTGCTTTCCTGCTTTCTTCTTGCTAGGCCATTTCCTTAGGCCTAGGTGGCCCCAATCAACTCCTCTCCAGTGAATTCCCTGGAGGACCACTCACTGCAAAGCTGTTTTAGTACCACAATCGGAAGCCATGCCTTAGTCTATCGTCCTGAACCGCAGTTTTTGCCTAAAACATCTATGTCTGCTATGAACTAACGTTGACTCGATCTGTGACTTCTTCCACTGCCTGGTGCTGCCATTACTGCCCATGAGGTGCCTGTGTTTTCTCCCCAAACTTCCCTTCCTTGAGCACAGTGATCATGTGTCCCCGCATGCCAAACCTGCTAGACCCCTGCAGCTGGAAGTCTGATCCCCTTCTGGAGCTAATGCTAGCAACTCCTCATTCTCCTTCACTTCCACTAACAATCAATTAGCAAATTTTGTCGGTTTCACTTTATTTTCTCAAATCCACCCACTGCCACTACCTTTCTTCAAACACCCTCAACTTCCCTAAAATTTTATAGTAATGACCTAACTAGGATTTTTGCCTCTAGTCCATTCTATCCTGACAGAAAGAGAAGACAGGCAGAATATAGAATAATTCTGTGTTCTTTAACTACTCGAGCATGGGTGTCGGAAGACATCTACCAAGGAGAATGAAAGGTTTTCATGAAAACTCCACTGCATGAACTCTGTCCACTATGACCTCAGCAAAAGTTACCATCATTTTTGATAATAGCATTATTTGGTGAAGCCCACAAGCCAACCTAGCACCACCTTAAAAAGAAGGTCTGAGGAGGGATTTCAAAATGGTGTTTCCCAGATTAAAAAATGTATACATATCCTAAAAGGGAAAAATGTGACTTATGAACAATGGACATTACCATAGCCTGGGTGCTTAGCAGAGCGCCCTGCGGCAGCGGATGTCGCTCCCCGCATTGCCTCTGCTCTCGTCAATGTAACATGTCACACGGTGCAGTGACACACACCGGCACTGCGGACGTGAGACAAGGACTAGAGAAAAGTGAAAGCCAGCTTTCCCATGAGTCTCTTAAACTGGCCTGATCCTTGAACAGATCCCGGATCTTCTAGTAGGAGAATCTGGCTTGCCTGGTTGGATGGGATGGGATGAAGAGCGTAACAGGAAATCAATGCTTGGGTAGGTTTTTATATTCTCTATTCCCTTCACTGATTTATTTGTCCCATCCTACTAATATGTCATAGTATTTTAATTGTACTAATTGTCATAGTATTACAGCTTTTGGTTACAGTTTTGACTTTAGTAAAGCAAGACTATCTTACTGACCATCTTTTTAAAATATTCATGGTAATTGATATGTAATTTTCTCTTCAAAGTAAACTTTAAAATCAATGTGTCAAATTTTTAAAATCTTACTGATAGTTTGTTTGAGATGACACTGAGTTTGGAATAATTTAGGAACACTTGATTTTTTTCCCAACTGGAAATGTGAATGTCTATTTTTAAGTACACAATACTGAATTGATAATAGTAACTTTCATCTTAGCAATACATGGATAAAATTCAGGGTTGTTTTTTTTTCTTTTTGGCTTTCAGGTTAAATTTCCTGATCTATGTCACTCAGTACAGTTTTGCAGTGTTCTTCACCTAAGTGTTAAATATTTTTGGTAGATTCACTTATATATGGTATAGTTTCTATGTAGTAGTGACTTGGAAATAGAACGTTTCATTCTTATTTCATTTCAATTTGCTATTTCATAGGAATGAGAAAGCTACTGATTTTAGTACTGGGTTGGCCAAAAGGTTTGTTTGGGTTTTCCTATAAGATGGCTCTAGTAATGCTTAGTTGTCTTCAACTTCATTCAGAACAATTTTGTTAGATTGTATTGTGACAGCTGTCATATCAGCATACATTTTAAAAAAAGTACCAAAACTGTTGAATTTTTGTGTAGCCATTTTAATATTGAAGATAGAAGAAAATACCCGACATTTTCAGCATATTATGCTGTATTATTTCAAGAAAGTTAAAAACACAACTGAAAAGCAATAAAAGATTTGTGCGGTGTATAGAGAAGGTGCTGTGACTGATCTAATGAGGTTTGCGAAGTTTCATGCTGGAGATTTCTCACTGGACGGTGCTCCACGGTCAGACAGACCAGTTGAAGTTGACAGCGATCAAAGTGAGACATTAATTGAGAACAATCAATGTTATACCACACGACAGATAGCCAATATACTCAAAATATCAAAATCAATAAAGTTATTGGTAAAAATGAAAAAATGTCTTTTATGTAATGGAAAAAAATCATACAGACTTTTTGGCCAACCCAATATATTTGCTTTGTATCCAACTAACCTTACTAAATTCCTTCATTAATTTTAATAACTTTTTTCTTAGATTTTCTAAGTACAGAGTTGTAAGTTCTTTCAAAATAGTGACAGATGTATTGCTTGTCCGTTTTAATATTTATGTCTCATCTTCATTGCCTCAATTACTAAAGGTTTATGTCTCTAAAAATGCTGAATAGTATCAGTAATATTAAGCATTCTTGTTCCATGTTTTGAAGAGAATGCTTCTAATGAATTGCCATTAAATGCAGTGTTTGCTACTGGCTTTGATAATTATCTTCTACCTTAAATCAGGAGTGGGTGTTTACCTTGTCTCCTTTGTTCACTGAAAATAAATGAGTTTATAGTTAGAATTGTCCTTAAAGATCATTTGGTCCTCTTGTTTCTTTGCCTTTTTACTAGAATAGAAACATAAAGAGTCCGCAAACAATTAAAATGTGCTGGGCAAATAGAAGCAAAACAAAAATCCCCCAAAAAACTCAAAACACTAGATAGAACTCTATTATGTACATTACTTTGAACTATTTTTAGTTTCCAAGTTGAATTTCAACTAATGAAGTAATGTGAATTTATTCATTCATTCAACAGATATTTGGTGCACGCCTACTACATACAAACGAATCAGTTATAAAGTAATTAGTAGACTGGAAGATTACTTTATCAAAAACCATGTTAAGGGAAAAATATGAGTAAGTAAGCTTGGTTTAATCATTCCTGACTACTTGCAAGCCTTTCCAAACTCCACCTGCTTCTTTCTCCATAGTTTACAAACAGATAATTTTCTTAACGACTGATGTAAAAGCACAGATAAAGAATTTGATCTTTTATTTACTTTACTGTGGAACAGGTCTAACCACATTAAACTTTACAATGTTTAGGATGCTGATGTGGAGCAGCGTCCATGAAGTTCAGCCAAGGATTCTGACCGGAACTACTGGAATCTCTGAAGAAAGGGGCAGTGCCAGGTCAGTAGACTACCAAGTGTCAAAAGGAACCTTTAAAAGATTCAACTTTGCTTTTGAATTTTCCAAAGTTTGAAAAATCTAAACCTTCTGAAGTTTTCACATCAATGCTATGGACATTCAGAAACAACAATCAAGAAGTAAAGGTGGAAAATGGTATTCAAACGGATCCTCTCGACAGTCTTTCTTACCTACACGGGACAACGCTCTTGTGTCATGTGAATGTTCTGACGCTTTACAACATACGGAGAGGCACAGCCGTTGCCCTCGAGAACACTGGCACAGACCTCTGGGCACAATCTTCTTAGTACAAGGAGCAGGTTAAGCATTCCTATATTCACCGGCTGATCTACGTGAATACCTTTTTTGCTTACCTAAGTCCACTAAGTCTTTTAATTTCTAAAACCTAAAATTAACCTAAACATCTTTCAATAATATATACTGTCTCAGAGAAAGACAATTACCACATGATTTCACTCCTGTGGAATCTAATGAACAATCTGAACTAACGAGCAAGCTGCCAGTTCTGGGGGGGGGTTTAGGGGGGTGGAGCGATCCAGTAAAGAAGAAAAAGAACTCGGGGACATAGTGTGGTGATTGTGGGGGAGGTGGTGGGTAGAGGTGAAAGAGGGTATAGGGTGATTAATGGTGATGGGAAAAATACAATGAAAGAAAAAAGTTTAAAAATAATATATACTGTCTCAGTAAATGATACTTTTTGTGTCACAAGTTGTCAATATAGTAAAAACTCAACAGTAAGTGTAACGTATTTAAAGTGAATGGGAAAGTTAACCTGAAAGCCAAAAACAAAAAACAAAAAAAACTAACCCTGAATTATATCCATGTATTGCTAAAATGAAAGTTATTATTATCAATCCAGTATGGTGTACTTAAATAAGCCTTCCAAAAGCGATAAAACACAACTAGATCATTTGTGAACCACAGGGAAGAGACTTGACAGAAGTTATAGAAGTCATGTTCACTAAGAAAAAATCTAATTTATATAGGTCATCAGCCAAATTGAAAAACACTTTTGGGGGAATTTAAGGAAGTGACAGTCTTTGCATTTTTAAGAAATCTTAGCCAGAAAGTCCCCCAGCTTACAATGGCTGCAAAGAGAACAGCCTCGCTAGGAAGCGGGCTGCAGGAGAGCGCAGAGGGAGCTGAAGCCTGCTTGGCTGCTTCCAACACAGTTAACACAACACAGAGTTCCCACGCTCCACCTTTTCTGGAAATGCCTCTTTAAAATGGCCTAATCTTAGGTGAAATCCTTTCTCTGCATGTACTCATGCTTTGTCTTTTTTCTTATTATCAGCAGACCCCCTGAGGAAGCTCTTAAGTGAAGGAAGACTGAAACATTTTTTTGTTAAGCAATGAATAGCACATCAAACCTTCAGAGAAAGACAAATACCACATGATTTCACTCATATGTGGAATCTAATGAACAAGCTGAACCAACAAGGGGAATGGGGACAGACTCACAGATGGCGAACGGGATGACAGCTAGTGGGGGGGGGTAGGGAGTGGAGGGATTGAGCGAAAAGGAAAAAGGACTCATGGACATGGACAGCAGGATGGTGATTGCTGGGGGGGGGGGCGCGGTATAAGGGGACTAAAGGGGAACGGAAAAAATACAATAAAGATGAAATAAAATACAAAAAAGAAACCATAAAATTATCAATGTTAAAAATTTGCTCTCATTAAAAATTCTTTGAGGGTGAATATAATTAATATTATCTGTTCCTTGAATTCATGTTTTCCCTGGTTTTTATAAGAGCCAGTCTTTATTGTGAGAACTCTGATTCTGAAATAGTGTCCTTGACTTCCGCTTCCTGTAAGCATCTGAGGTTGAAGTACTATTACGTATGAAGCTACGTAAGTACTATTAGAGGTATTTGCTCACATCCACCTCTAGAACCAATCCTACCCCAAACTGGAGGTAACCAAAGACTTTGAGGCCAAAGATTTGGGTAGCGGCGTCTGTCCTGTTCTGGGACCAGGAAATGAACTCTTGATTTCATTCCTATCATCGGAACTCCCCCATAATTTCCCGGTTTCAGTATCTGGGTCCCCACCTGTTGGCCTGTGCCTGAGACCTTTCCCCTGAAAAAAGTGCATGCTTACCTACCCACTGCAGTGCTTGGTGTTAAGATGCTGTTTACGAGGTCCCCCTGATGCTTCATTCTAGACTCTCTGCTACGGAGATCTGCCAGTTATCAACATGTCCAATGGTGGTCTACTGCTAGAACTTCATGAAACCAACTAGGTTAATCCTAACCAAAGGCTAGTCCTAACCTGTTGATAAAAACAGTCTAACTGCACTCTGTGCCTGGTTGAACTCTGGGAAACATGATGGTGTCTGAGTTATGGTCAGCTCCAACAATATTTTAGATCGACTTCGGTTTTCTGATTAGCTGTTCAGTTCTCCAGAGGTCAGCCCTGATACCTTTGCAGCTATTTGCCAAGGAGATGAATCTTTGCTATGTCAAACGAGCTATGTGATTCTCCTACTCAGACTCTCAGGAAGGCTACCTGCCAGGAAACTTCTAACACCATGCACTCTTGACTGAATAAAATACTGCTCCAAATCAATCCTAATCAATCACATCTTTTGTAATAAGATATCTTAGACTTTTACAACACACCTTCCCTGAGAGTTAACACTGCACTTTGGATAAATCCTAGTTATTTCCTTTATATATCCTATTATATCACTGGCTCTCCTTTCCCTCATTTTCCAATTGGGTTGTATTTTTACCTGTTTACATATCTATCCTGTCAATTAACCATGAATTTCTTGACAGGGGCAATATTTTTTACTTTCTAAGGACTTAACCAGTGATTAAAAGGGCCCAGCACATCTAAGAGGCTTAGTAAATGTTTATTGCACAGATAAATGAATGCTTATGGCTGAAAAAAATTGGCAACGGAGGAACAAAGAGCCAAGGAGATACTGAGTCTGGACCAGGTGGCAGCTGAGGACAGCCAGAGGAGGGGCTTCTGATTCTGAGTCAGGAGTTTAGACAGAGAATCAGAGAGAATCTAACGCTTTAGTGAGAGAGAGACCACATAGCTTACACGTATCTCTTTTAAAGTGGTTTAAACATATCTCCAAAATTAATGTTGGCAATTGTTTAAGGTAAACTGTTGTAATAAGGCTTATAGATTTTATTTCTCGGTGTGTCTGTTTATTATGTTAATAGAGGAAAAATTCCAGTAAAATTAATCTCTTCTTAAGCAGGAACATAGACAAAAGAAACTTGTGGCTTAAGTCTTGAAATTTGGCCCTCAATTCTCAGGCACTCCTCCCAAGTGATTGCAACATATAAAAACTGGATTGTGATTTTTCCTTTTTTCCTATTTAGATTTTTTAAAAGAGCTCTATGTACTTCAAACTTTAAGTAATTATGATGTTACCAGCTACATATTATTTCAGTTGGCTTCTTCCAGTTACACATTACCAGTTGTTTCCTACAACAAAGAGTAATTTTTGCATCTATTATATCTTTCCAAAAACATTAATGAAATTCAGAAATTCTTCTGACCTTTGACTACAGGAATAACAAAAACAAATGCACAGCAAACGGGTGAGAATTTTATAAGCATATAAATTAGGGAAAGCCAGAAAGAGTAGAATACAGCTTTCCAAATCTGAATGAAGACTGGGAGTTACGACATAGAAGAAGGTCCTTGGTTATTGCTGGAGAAAAAGACAAACACAAACATGACTTGAAGGAGTCTCAAATTTGGTAGATCGCCCTTCTGGCTACACAGAAGGTTGCAGGAGGGACAGCAGTGGAGAGCACAAGAACCAGAACAAAAGGGTGTAGGAGATGTAGCATGTGATTTATCTGGCACTACCTCAACCAAGCACAAGATTCAGACTGTGGATCTCAGCCAGGGATCTTGGTGGTGCACAGAGCTTCAAGAAGCAGGCAAACTGGCTGAAATCCACTATTCAAAGAAGAGATGAGTAGACCAACTCAAGAGGAATCCGAGTCCAGGAAGAAGAAATGTAGTCCATTGGATACTGCACAAAATCACTGGGATATAGGATAGGAATCCATAGACTGGGGTTAAATCATAGGATCAGTTACATTAACAATGTCAAAAGTGGCCAATTGCCCATTAATATGAAGCTCCACATTATTTTCCTGTTGGTCTTAGTGTTTACAGTGAGGTTGAACCTACAGGTGGGTGGTCAGCTAAACTCTCATAATAGGAGAATACAGGAGATCAGTCCAGCTGACAAAGTTAATTCACTTTCATCAAGGCCCTGGCTGGTGTGGCTGAGTGTATTGAGCACCAGCCTGCAAACCAAAGGGTTGCTGGTTCAATTCCCAGTCAGGGCACATGCCTGGGTTGTGGGTTAGATCCCCAGTAGGGGGCACGTGAGAGCCGACCAAACATTGATATTTCTCTCCCTCTCTTTCTCCCTCCCTTCCCCTCTCTCTAAAAATAAATAACATCTTAAAAAATTTTTTTTTAAAAAACAGTCATTTTCCTCCATCATTAGATGAATGGATAAAGAAGTTGCAATGCAAATAAATACATATATATATATATATGTTTATGTGTATATATGTACATATATAATGGAATATTATTCAGCAATAAAAAATAATGAAATTCTGCCATTTGTGACAATATGGATTGACCTAGAGGGTATTATGCCAAGTGAAATAAGTCAGAGAAGGACAAATACCACATAAGTATATTTATATGTATAATCTCAAAAAACAAAAGAACAAACAAACAAAACAGAAACAGACTCATGGAAACAGAGAACCAACTGATGGCTGCCAAAGGAGAGGTGGGCAAGGAGATGGTATTGGCAACTGTACCAACATTTTATAAACCATTAAAAAGGATTTTTATTTTATACTTTGTGGGCAAAAATCTTATGAGATGTACATGAGATTCTTTTCATATCTATTTTTTACTCTAGCCAAAAAGATGTTCATGGACGTATTATACTTCGCTTTCTCAAATGGCTTCAGACTTATTTAAAAGCTTCCATGAAGATAAACGGAGTAACATTTCTTTGCTTGCTGGGTGGTCGAAAGGTTAAACATAAATTCTCAGCGCGGGAAAATCCAATGTATTGGAGGTGAAGGGGTCACAGTCAGTAATACTGGGACAGATGGTTACTAGACTTAGCGTGGTTGTCCCACTCTAAGTTATTGTCTGTAACAATGTTGAGTCACTAGGTTGTACAGCTGAAACTAATATAATACAGTGTGCTGACAATACTGAATTAAAAATTTTTGAATACAAACTTTTAAAAAGTTTTTAATATAAAATTAAAAAAATTTAATACAAAAATTTTAAAAACAGTTATTTCCCTTCTCAATACCCAAGGCCCTCACCAATTACTCCTTCCCTTATCTACTAGGTTAGACAGGGTAGACTAAATTCCTCAAATGTAATGGCTCAAACACAACAGAAGTATGTTCATTTTTCCCTCATAAAGGTCCACAGAGGACCTGCGGGGTCTCGGGTGGGGAGGGGAGTCAGGGAGCTTTGTCTCCCCCCATCATTCAGATACACAGGGTGATGAAGACTGTCATTATCAGCCTGGTGGGAGGGGGTGGGGGTGGGAGCAGCACAGAGGAAGTTCGTGTGAGAAGCGTTTGTAGCCCAGGCTAGAAGTGGTACAAATCACTGTTGCTTCCATTCAAAGGAAAAGAAGTTAGTCTCATTGCCATATTTAAGAGCAAGGGGTAACAGAAGACAAAGAACAGGGCATCCCCAGCCCTAACTATTATGGGGGAAGATAAGAGACTACGGTCAATAGCTTGCAGTTAATGTCACACCGACTTTTGATGACAACATCAAGGACTGATGGAATATAAAGGGCTAGGGAGAAAAACGTTACAATTTTATAAAGCATGTTTAACAAAAACTTGGAGAGATACACTTCCAAAACAAACCACATCTGTAGCCTCTTGGGAAATAAGACTTCTAAATCGCCTTCCTTAATGTTTTAGGAAATACTAAACTACTGTGATTCACTTAGATTGACACCTCCACACATTTTACCCTCTGCATATTGTACTTCTTCCCAAAGTCACAGACACAGCCACTATTCACTTGAAATGTAGTACCTGCAGTTGCACTTTCCCAGCTTTGTTTTTCCAAATTTGGCAAAATGCCTCTATAACTCCAACCTTGTCACAAAACACTGTAGTGAGATTAAGAAACATTTGTTCTGGTCCTCCATCCTTGAATATCGAGAGATATTGAATAGCTGAGTATAAACAGATGGCTGTGCTCTGCCTCACAGACCTGCCCACAGTATCTATGGGAGGTCAAAGTAATTACTGTCCAATAGTTGAATTTACAAAAACGGAATTGAACTATCTATAGGTAAAATGATGATGACATTTACATTTTTGATCTATGATTTAAAACTGAGTTATTCCTAAATTAAATTTGGTGACAGATTACTATACTCAAAATATCCAAATAAAATAACTAAAAACTCTAAAATTTAAGTAACAAATAATATATAAAATTACCCCAAAATTCATATATATAAACTTAAGTTTTAAATTCTAACAAGTTCATTTCTTTCATTAATATAGTAAAATTCGCCCTGAAAATAAAGCATCATCAAATTTCAAAATAATGAAACTATCGATGGTGTGATTTTGGACAAATATTACTTATTAAATATAATGCAATGATGATTTCTTGGCTTCACGTGGGCATAAGCTAACTAGATATGCTGACATTTTTTATGGTGTTTCACAGGACAGGAAAATACAGACATCCTAAGTTTAAGGTAAGGTATTACTGCAATATTTTTAGATGTGGCAAATTTCATGGAGGAAATGGAATTTTTCATATCAAAAGTATCTTGCAAAACTGCCATTGAAAACTACCCAGTGTGGGTCTAAGAGCTGCCACATAATCACATTCACTGGAAATGCAGGTCACACAGCAGGAAAACAAAATCTCAGAAGTCTAGAGGTAGAAGAGAATTTAAATTTGCCTTTTCATTTTACTCCTTCTAGGAAATTATTTTACAGGAATTACTTAACATTCTTTTCAAGCTTGCTAAACAAATGTTTTGAGAATCTTCTTTCTAGCTCCCGAAAGGTCTACCTTTTCTGTTTTACCGAGAAATTGTGTGCTACATTATAATTCTTTAACCTCGGTTTCCCTACTTATAAAAATGGAGAATTTCATGGAAATAAAAATTTTCAATGCAGTTGTAAAGTAACACACACACTTAGTCTTAAAAACAGGTAAGGATCAATTTCAAATATGTTGTAGATCCTCTAAATCATGCTAGATCAGTGGCTTAAGAAGTGGTAGAAATGATAAAAGTTACATTTTTAAAAGTTATCTCATCTTTCCAAAAGAAGTAAAAATATGTCTCAATGAAATTACATTCTCTGGAATTTCCACACGCAGAGCTCTGGATCTAGTTCTTAGATGTCACTTCTTAAGGTAGTGAAACTAGGGCCTTCAGGCAACAGAGCAAATCATTATCCTCCCTAAGAATAACAGAAAGCAGAGGTCCCCTGCCAAAGCACAGTGTCGTGTTACTTCAGGTCAGCAATTTGGAAACTCACTCTGTGGTAAGGTCTGGTTTTCCCAGGGAGGCCAGATTAAATGCCAGATAAAGGATTCACGACTTGACAATTAGAGAAACTGATTCCTACAAGCTGATAATACCCTAAAGAGGTAACTTGAAACAATTATATCAATTATCTAAACACTGTATAATGCATTACCTCTTAGCAGCCAAAAAGCAGAGGTGAAAAAGAAAAATGGAAGAAGGAAAAATAAACACCATTTGTATTCAACAAAATTATTTCGATTATTCATCTTTGCTAGTTTATTTAAAAAAAAAACATTTGTTTTATATTAAATTAAATCAATACTAATTTTTTTTAAATAAAAAATGAAATTTTACTTGATTACATGCAGGAAGTTTAGAATTTTACACCCAGATATTGTCAACTGTACCAACATTTTATAAAACATTAAAAAGGATTTTTCTTTTATATTTTGTGGGCAAAAATCTTACGAGAGAAATGCACATGAGATTTTATTCCCATCTATTTTTACTCTAGCCAAAAAGATGCTCATGCAAGTATTATACTTGGCTTTGTCAAATGGCTTCAGGCTTATTTATTTTAAAGCTTCTATGAAGATAAAAGGAGGAACGTCTTCTTCGCTTGTTGGGTGGTCGAAAGGTTAAGCATCAAATTCCCACTGTGGGAAAATCCCGAAGTTTTGTAGGTGAAATGTTATGTTCGATGCTTAGTAAAGGTTTCTATGGGGAAATACACATGGCTGAAGTTCAGCTGATGGTATTTTCCTGGCTGAGATCAAATAGAAAAAGAAAGTAGTAAAACAGAAAAAAAGAGTAACTGATTATTTATGACTTTAAAGTGTCCACTGCATTGTAACAGTAGCTTACCTGATAGGGGTTTTCACGCCATTTCTCTCCTGCTCTTTACAAGGCTACTGGAGAGAGCTGCCTACATTTCCTGTCTCTGATTTCCTCTACTTCAGCAGGTTCTCCCCTCTACCACTCTACTGAAGCAGCTTGTCAAGGTCATCCCTGACCGCCCCATTTCTAAATCCAAAGGTCAATTCTCAGTTTTCATCTCACAGCATCTGACACTGTCGATAACTCTCTTCTCCTTGAAAATAATTTTTCTCGGTTTCCAAGGCCACACTTTGCTGATTTTTGTCCTTACTCCTCTGGTAGTTCCTTTTCAATAGTACTGCTGGCACCTCTCATCTACATAGAGCCCTATGGCCAGTCCTTGAACTTCTTCTCTTACTTTTATCTATAATTACTTCTTTCATGATCTAATCTAGGTTTTACGTATTATAAGTTTACTATCAAATCCAAAATAGAAGTCATTTGCTTGAGATAGAGCAAGGTGAGGTGTGCTGCAGGTACAGGGGAACACAGCACTTTGGAATAGCTTTAGTGGGATGAGAAATCGAGGTATCGAGGGCATGGAAAAGGACTGTTAAATGAGCACGTGGTTCAGAGACTCGAGGGTATATACCCAGATAGAATTGCAGAGTGAGGAGGCACGTGAGCCTTCCATTTAACACACAATGCCAATCTATGTTCTAAAGATTTGTACCCTCACCACAAGAATATAAGAATTTTTGTTATTCCACACCATTGCCCATATTATCATCAATATTTATAAATTTACCAATCCAATTAGTAAGAAATGGTGCTTTACTCCAGTTACAATAGTATTTGCCTATAATTAGTAAGGATGAGCATCATTTTATTGGTCTTTTCAATATTTCTTTTGAATTGCCTGTTTAGACCCTTTGTCCATTTTTCTATTGTATTGTCTTTTTTCTTATTATATTTTAGATCATCATGATATATTCTAGATAGTTATTCCTTACAAGTGCTATAATATATAAATATCTTCTTCATTCTAAGACTTCTTTGCGTTTTATTAGGTATTTTTGTTGCAATAAAGTGAAATGTAGCAGTGTTTACCATTCTAGATTGTGCTTTTGTCTTGTTTTGAAAACCCTCCTTTTAGGTTCAATTTTTTATTTTCATATATATTCCTCTAAATATCTTAAAGCTTCACTTACCACATTCGAAACTCGAATACACTGGACTATGATGCTATGAAGCAGGCACACATCTTTGTTTCTCTCCCAGCATTTTAGCTCTTCCCAAGCCCTGCTGTCTTGCCTGCCATCGTTGTTCACCATCTGAGAACCACCTTATTTTAACGCCTTTCAAAATAATAATATTGCTGTAATACACAGTCACTGTTTAAAAACTATTCCATTTTTACAAATTTCTTCATTCACCATTGCTTCTTGAATTTCATCCTTCTTTTTATGTTCATTTCTTCCTGATACTCTTTATAGTTCACTCTTTGATAGTTCTTTCAATGATGATCTAAGACAGGTAAACTCTCTCAAACTTATGAAAATAAATTTCTTTTGTTCTTACTCCTAAATATAATTTACCTAGGTATAGAAATCTATGTTGGTAGTTATTTTCTCTCAGCATTTTGAACATAAAGTCTATCATCTTCTGCCTTCTGTCCCATTACCACAGATTAGTCTTCAATCAGGCCAACAGCTATCCCTTTAAGGGAATCTGCTCTGTCTTTGATTTGACAGTTTTACAATAATCTGACTAAATATAGATTTTTTTTAATTTATCCTGCTCAGGACTGTTTATATTTCCCAAATCTGAGGACTAATATCTTTGTTCCTCTCTGAGAACTGTTCCACCATTACCACTCAGTTTATTGCCTCTCTCGTTCTCTCTATTCTTCTAGTCTGGAACCCCTAATAGATGAATTTTAGACCCTCTCCGTCTATTTTCCATGTCTCATAAACCCTCCTTAATATCTGCCATTTCTTATATTACATTCTCTGTAGTTTCCTCAAAAGAATCTTCCAGATTACTAATTGCCTCTTCAGTTACATCTGATATCCTGCCTAAACTTTCCAACCTCCAATTAGCATATTTTATATTTCTGTAAGTTTTATTTAAATTCATAGTCTACCTATTCCTTTTCATTATGTATTTATTGTTTTTATATACATTTAATTTATAGGTGCAACCAAATTATCCTATTATTAAGTTGCTAGGAATTTAATCAGTTTATTGACTCTTTTCCATAGAACTTTGTATTTTACACTTTGGATTATGCACGTATCCCCTTATAGGTCTTATTTGCAGAATTTACTTATGGCCAGTGTTCAGGGCCTTTCTTTCTAAAGAAGCCTTGCATTCCATTCTGCCAGCAACATTAGCCTTTTCTCTGCTTGGGTTACACAAGTTCTAGCTCCGAATCCACGTGAGGCAGTGCGGGACCAGACTTACGCACTGCCCCGAGAGTCCTTTCTTTCTCCTTAGAGCCCACGCAGATAGCTGCAGATTTCCTTGTCATCAACGTTTGATGGGTGGATGCTTTCTTTCTGGCCCATTCTTTTGATGTGGGCTCTGGCTTAAAGAAGGTAGGATCTCAGTTCCAACTTCCCAAGGTCTTGTCTCCAGTCCCCACATAGACATTAAAATCCAAGTCCCCAGAATTCCATGAATAATGACCCATCATTCCCCCAAGTAAGCTACAGCTCGCACTGTGGTATCATTAGTTTCCTCTTTATTTTACCTTTGACAATTTTCCTTAATTTACTGTATTAGACAACAGTGTGATGATTGCAGGGGTTGGGAGGTATAAGGGGAATAAATGATAATGGAAAAATACTATAAATAAAAAAATAAAAAATAAAAATTTTTACTATAGAGTATTTAAAAGGATGTTTAAAATATTTTTATGAAAGATTATATAGTATGCTGTATTGCTAAAACCAGAACTCAAAACAATTGATTATATTAAATGGGCATTCCATAATTCATTCATAAGCATTTTCATTTCATTTAAAAGCCATTTTCCCCGACACGATATACTGTAAACCTAACAAAGACTGAGAGATAACCTATCACCTGTTACCTAGTTTTTTCTTAGAAAGAGAACTCTGATTTTTGGCTAAGCACAATAGCACAAGGAACAAAGGTTACATTTCTGAAGGTTTGTTGCAGTTAGAGTGGACCAACTGACTAAATTTTGGCCAGTGAAATGTAAATTAAAATGGGTTGTTGTTTTTTTTTATTTGAGACTTCCTGGAAGGCCAATTAAAAGGTGCTGACTCAGCTATACAGGGCACAGGTAAGAAAGGCAAGGTCATTATTTTGACTCATTTCTCCTGACCCTGAACCAATTTCTCTTTCCTGCACCCTGCTTCACTATTTCACTATGTTATTTCCATAATCCCATTAATCCCTGAGTTTAAAGCTGCTGTAGAGGGCAGTTGTAAGGAGATGTGGGCAAGGAGATCATTGTAGAGGTAGGACATGACGGAAAAGAAAGGGAGGAAGATATATATCTTCCCAAGCATAAGCTGAACATTTACGTGAAGATCAAAATTGCACTTGGACTAGGAGGTAGTGCTGTGAAGAGTGAGCAGGTGCACCACAGGGGCTTGGCCGATTACTCTAGGTTAGGTAACTCTCACCCTCTGTGCCCCAGTACCTTCTTTTTCCAAAAGGAAGTCAACTCCCTGGAGGCCACCCTGCTCTCCTACAACTAATAACGCATACCTCCAGATACTTGTATCATAGAGTGCATTTAGGAATGCCACTTTTTCTGTAGATTCTAAGAGTACACATCCTGAATAAAACATATCACCAAAAAAACCCCTGAAGAACTTCTTTATCAGCCTGTAATCAAATCATACACCCTGCTACCTGAGTAACTTCTGCTCTTACATATCTGACATTCAGAAAATTCTTCACTGGCTCACTTCTCCATATCCTTCTAATTTGCATCATCCCCCTGAAGAGCAATGTTCCACCCAAGTTATGGCTTCAGCCCAAGTTATGGCTTCAGCCCAATTTAGAGCCACGCTCCAAATTCTGCGGGGCGTGCAGTGCGAGTAGGAGACCAAAGACACAAAGCGCTGTTCTCCTATAATCTGCCAGCAAAGGGCAGCTACTTTCAGAAGCTGGCCTGCTCCCTACAGTTTTATAAAAATTAAAAAATAGCTACTATAACAATTCAGGATAAATTCTAGATTTTAATTACTTAGTGATATATATGTGTAATATTTCTGATACAGAGTTCATCACAGCACCTAGGATTTGTACTTTTACTAATAATATTTAGAATACTGATCCAAGTAAGAAGTATAGACTTTAACCTTACTCCCTAAATAGGGTGTCTTGACTTTGATTAAGTCTGTGTTATAAAGGACTTGAATCGAAACTCCTCCCTGAGTTTTACAATGACCAGGGACTCACCAGGGCAACAGACAAGAAGAGAACGTGACAGGCACGTGTGTGAGCACATCTGCACAGTGCTGGACCACACGGGCTCTGAGACTGTCTTCATACGATGAGGACATGAAATCCTGCTGTGACCCACTCACTTGGATAGGACACAGTCTAGAGGAAGCCGTGTGACAACCAAGACTGAATGGTGAAAGTTCGAGTCACACTGAACTCCATTCACCACGAACCCTAGTCCAAAAGCTGCCTCCTGCTGTCCTTAGGGTTCCAGCATGACCTTGACGGTAGTGACAGCTCAAAACCTTTCTTAATCTCCTGGGGACAGTGCGTGAATGTGCCTGTATGGTTATAGAGAATTATAAATCATGTTCCAGCTTTAGATTAGTAAGAACAACTTTAAAGTGGCTGTAAGAAGTTTAAGTGATCCTATTTGAATAGAAGCACTAGGTTGGAGCTAGCTTAAACTGGACGTAATCTATGAGAGCCTTTCTGATATGATGAGAAGCCTATTAGAGAATATTTACTTTGAATTGTTGCAAGCAGTTTAGACAATATATTATATTCCTTCCAGAGAAAGAGATAATCTAAATATTTTACCTAGTCAATATTTACAGTATCAATTGGATAAATGTCATCCTTATCAGAAAGCAGAAAAAAATAGAATTATATGAAATTTTTTTACATACACTTCCTATGTCTAAATTCTGAGGGTAGAGTTGATTACTAAAATGGTTAAAGGGCAATTTAGTGAATGGAGAAAAAAGCAGAAAACATGTATTCTACTTTCCCAATTTGGAAAAAACAATTCTTTAATGAGCAAACATTTATGATGCTAGTCAATTAAATGATAGCTATAAAGTTCCACATTTTACTTAGCTTCTATAAACTATCAACGCATGAGAAAATAAAGGAGGGTTACATTAAGTGGAAGGTGAAAAAGTAATATATTTAGAAATTTCTGTGTAGTACACAAATGACTAGGCATTGCCTTACATGCCAGATAGATAATGCCATAAACAGAACTTGTTTGATTTTTTTAAATACATTTTTCTTGGGAGGGGGAAAAATACATTTTTCTTCCAAGGGAAAGTGGTGGTGGGAAAACAGAGACAACTGCACCTGAACAACAATAAAAACATTAAGTATATAAATAAATAAATACATTTTTCTCCAACGCAAACGTGTTTATACAATACAAAATTAAATTACTCAAGTTCTCAATGTTCTGCACAAGTTACAGATCAATGAGAACTAACATTCTCCAGTTTAAACTTGCCTATCAAGTTTTAACAAAAAAGAGTAAAATCTGTAGTATTTCCTGTATAAGTTAAACATTACATCATGGGTAAAAAAGTACGAATTGGATCATATTACTGAGGTTTACACATCTCAAAAAGAGGTATAATATAAACACGAATTTGAAGAGCAAAAGTTGTGACCATATAAAAATATTCCTTGACAAATTACATTTTATGAGAAAGCTAAAAATTCACTTTATCATTTAAAAACTCCTATTTAATCCTGAAAATACAAAACAGAAGGAAATTTTAAAATCTCATGTTTTTTTAAATTTTTTAATAGCTATTTCAACCCTCCACTCTCCCCTAAATCTCCACCAATTCCTATTATCTTCTCTAGTTCACTGAGAAAATAAAAGCCACCAGGCAAGAACTCCTTCAACTATTTACCAACAAGCAAGTACACCGTCTGGTTCCTCCCATCGTTCCTCCTAAAACAGCATCGCTCCCATTATCTAAAATTAACCTCTTCCCTGTGCTTTCACTTTCATCTCCCACCTCCACCTGGGTGCTTGACAAATAAATAATCCTCCTTCCTTTGGGTGTAGTGTCCCTCTTCATTCTTTTAGCACTTAAACATATGTGAGGATCTTTCATCTGGAAGGAAGGGAGGAAGGGAAGGAGGGAGGGAAGGAGGAAGGGAGGGAAAGGAAGGAAGGGAGGGAGGGAGGGAGGGAGGGAGGAAGGGAGGGAAAGGAAGGAAGGGAGGGAGGAAGGGAGGGAGGAAGGAAGGAAGGAAGGAAGGAAGGAAGGAAGGAAGGAAGGAAGGAAGGAAGGAAGGAAGGAAGGAATCAGTTCTATGTCCCTTAAGCTACAGCCCTCTCCTCCCCGTCATGGCCAAATTCATGAAAGGTTGTCACCTCATCTTGTCTGCCTCGTTTTTTCTTTCCTTTACTCTCAACTTATCCAACTATCTGATCACCACTTCCAAGATCTCACGAAGATCACCACAGCCTCCTTTATTGCTAAATCCAACACTTTCTATTTCTTATCTCAGTTCCCCTCCTCTGGTTAGTGATCACTGTAACTGACTACTTCACATTTGATGTACTTACTTTTGTTGGCTCCCATGACTCTCCTGGCTTTTTTGTACCTTTCTTCTACCTTCTCAACTTTGTACAGAAGTCCATTTCTCTGTCAGTCTTTTAAATCACTGATGCTGGCCAGGGCTCTCTCCTTGGGTGACTTTTTCTTGTTGTTTTACATATTCTGAACAATGTCATCCATTTTATGACTTTTTAACACTTGATGTTTTCCCAAGTCTATCCCTATAGTACAGATCTCTCTTCTGAGGTTCTGACCTATGCATCCACCTGGAATTCACTGGAGCTGTCCAAAAGACACCTTGACCCACTGTGCAAGTTAAAAAAAAGTTATCCATGCCTGCTACTTCCAACTTCATTTTCTGAGGACCCGGTCTCAGTGCACTGCTGCACAATCCACCCAGCAGCCCAAGATGAAAATATGAATATCATCCTAGACTCTTCCATCTCCCTCAGCCCTGAAATCTAATCAATAATCCTGTTGATCCTACCTCCCAAATCTCTTTCCAACCCAGCAACTTCTCACTGCTATACTGCCACCTCCCTAGCAAAGCATGAATGAGATGATTCTATAAAAGCAAGACTGCTAAAGAACTATAATAATAAAAATACTATAATGTATTTCTGGATATAGAATTCACTCATTTGGTCATTAAATAAGAATTCACTAAAATCTATAAGATAAAAAGCTTATGTGCTAAAGGGTGATAAATGAAACCTCCCTCAAAGAAACTTCATAAATTTGGGGTTAATATAATTGTTTTAATAATTCCCAAATGTCTTATTAAGTTGAAAGTGGCATTCATTTCTCAAAAATTATTAAAGATAAATTATATATTCAATCAGTAAGTGCCACTACACTCAGTACTCACAAACAGTCCAGTCCAAGATTATAGAAACAGAATTATATATGAGAACATGACAATTAATTAGGAAGTCATATTAAACCCAAAAACTACTACCTGAATTCCAATTCGAAATACAATTCAGTGTATTTATTAATTTTTTTAAAAGTGGAAATGACATAGACCAAGGGTGGGAAAAACCTGTTATATACCTTCATTCAAACTGATTACTATGCATTATTTGACAATTTCCAAGTTTGGAAGAGAATTTACAGATGAGAATTTTTTTAAATTTAAATTCAAGGTCATAACGGTTTTATTTCCAGATTCCTTCTGCGAACCTGAATAAAAAGATATCCACAAAATGCGATAGCTATCTTTCATTGCAACCCAGAAATGCATGCATTTCTAAAATTCCTGGTTTTGTATAACCAAAAAGAGGAATATTATTTCCAAATTCATCCAAATTTTATTCTGAGATTTACTTAGGAAAAAAATCTACACTCAAATTGTTGTATGTGAATCTACAACTCAGTCAGGCCAGTAGTTGGGACGCAGGTGGAGTCTGGTGGATTTATTTGTCACGGAGTGATTCAGAAAACCAAAAAAGGGGATTACCTGGTTTAGCTTCTTGCACAATATTATTCTACACAGAATTAACCTCTCTTCAGTCTCACGTCTATGTCACTCCCCTCACTCTATAAAAAATTAGGACTTTCCTATATTTACACATCTGGCAAATTCTTCAATATTCTGCAAAGAATAAGCATAACCTCATATCTCAAAATGTGCTACCTTAAAAAAGAGGTTGGAAAAGATATAAAGTGAAAGAAGCTTAAAAATGCATGGCTATTGGCAAGTATTATAGAAATATGCAAAAGAAATATAAATATTATTCTGTTTTCCACTTGAGAGTAAAACTAAATTAAGTGGCTAAACACTTCTTTAGATGAACAAATCATAAAATAGATTATGTGGTCTATATAGTAAGTAAAATAGTGCTTTAAAGTGTGTTAAGCAATCTAGTAGATTAATTCTGGACCTGAAACAAAAAGGCAGTTCTAGAACAAAAATTTTTTCCACTAATAAAAATAACACTTTAAGACTGAAACTGTAAAGTTCTAAACGGAATCTTTTCAACATTTCCTTATAATGTTAATAACTTTCAAGGCCATGTTTACCAAAAAAAAATTGGCCAGCCAAACTCACACAATTAAAATAAACACAGTGTCACGTGATTTGGTTTCCCAAAGCCTGAAATTTTGACCTTAACTGAAGTTTTCCCAATTCTAATGTTATAAATAACTATGTTAGCTCAACAAAATATTAAACCACTCATTTTCACAGGATGTTGTTGTGCCTTTTCAATGTGCATGTCCCATACAACTATTTAGTATAAGCTCATTGATTTGACAAATATTTATCAAGGCTAAGCCCCATGCCAGGCAATGATGACGTAAGGGTGGTCAAACCCAACACAATGCCTCTCCTTAAAGGGCTAAGACAAGCAGAGAAGACAGACTGTTACCAAATAACTGCAAAAAGTCATCACCTGGAAGTATATGACAGAGTCGGGAAGGCCAGGGGATGATCACAGGCAATGTCTTTGAAACGAAAATCTTCAAGGCTATGGCAGCAGACCTTCACATCTGGCGGTTAGTGCTGCGCGGTGCCATCGGTTAAATTAGTCTCATAACACACACAGGTTAGCTTATATGCTAGGTCACATTCCATATGATATGCTGCTTACTTAAAGAGGCTTTAATAAATCAAGGGGTCTTAGTTATAGTTTTAAACATCAAAAGAAATCATTTTTACCACTTCGGGAAAATCAAATAAGCACAATAAATGAAGTGGCAACACAGGTTTAAAATATTTCTGAAAAATGGCAGATTGACCTTATGAGTTTCTCTCAACCTCTTCCTCCCAAAACCACATTAAAATCACAATGGATTTAAAAAAAAAATGTATAAACATACAAGAACTAAGCAAGAGAAAAGGAGAGGAGACCAGAACACTGAAGAGAATTCATCAAATTCTTATAAACCTGAGGAGATGGAGGAGTGATAATCAACCGGGGGGGCCGAGGCACAACCTGGGTGCTGTGAAGGATACCAAATGGAGGTGAGCTAATTTGGGCAACAGACCTCAGAGAGGAGAAGGCCTTCGGGACACAAAGAGCTGCGCTGGCAGAGAAAGTAGTGGGGCTGAATACAGAGGATCAGAAAACAATACGCAAACACAATACGTCATTGCATACTCCCCTACACATGTTCTCACACATGTGTACACGTGTGCCTCTGTACAGATGGTGGTGCCTCCCACCTCCCCTTCTTGGGAGAAGCTCGATGACAACAAAGAAAAAGATAAAATATTGAAATTTGGATGCTACTCTCAGGAAAAACCCAGATCACACACACACACAAAAAGCCATGCTCCTGTACAAAGAGCTTCTGAGTGGTTTCAAATAGAGGTAGGCAACAACCGCAGCTATGTGGGGAAAACTTCCAAAATGAAAATAAAAGCATTGAAAATCAAACATAAAGAACGTCCAAGGCCTTTTTGGAAGAAATAACACAATGCATGGAGCAGAAGGCAATTTAAAAGCAAAAGTGTAATTCATATCCTTATCGTAAAAACAGAAATGCAGTAGCCATAAAACAAAATAGAATGTTTTAACACTAAACAGCAGAGAACACAGAAGAGTTCTTTGAATTTAAACAGTTAGGACAACTGAGACAAAACATTCAATAGAAAGGTCAGAAGAGAAAGCCATCTCTGAAGATACAGGTATCTCCCATACAAACAAACGAACAAAAAGATTAAGTAGCTGGGATATAAGAAAGATTAGAATTAGATTACGATCTGTCAGAAGGTGTAACCTCACTAAAAGAGGTTTCAGAAAAAGAAAAGAGAGGAAATGGAGAAGAGAAAATTGTCAAAGAAATAATACAAGAACAGGATACAGAACTGTCAGGCATGAATTTCCATACCTGAAAGGGCCCTCAAGTGTCTAGCCCAATAAATGAAAAAATGCCCACGCCAATGCTCATTATTGTGAAGCTTTCCAACACCAGGGACAAAGAGAAAATAATCTCTTTTGAGATTATCTCTTAAAGAGAAGATTATAAAGAGAAGTTTTCAGAGGAAGAAAAAGGTCAAATACAAAAGAAATAACAATCAGAATGTATAATTGGAGACTTGGGAAGGGTAAGATGCGGGACTTTAATAGTAGTTGACTTCTAAAACTATGTACAGGTATTTTCATAAATAAGCAATAATAATGTAAGTGAATAGGTCCGTAAGTACATAAATGAATGAAACAAAAAGTAAAACAAATTGACTGAGTGCTCACTACATGCCAGGGTACCATTCTTTTAAAAAATGTATTATCTCATTTAATTCTCCTAACTCTACAAGGAAGATGTTATCAATCCCCTTTTACCAGTGAGGAAACAGGAGTTGAGAGTTAAGTGCTGACACCACTGGCAAGCGGTAGCACCAGAGTCCTGGCATTCTGCATGTGTCTTTTAAAACTGCGTGACACTGTCCTCAACTTTAAAAGTAAAATTAGTTTTAAAAAAGAAGAAAATAAAACACTCTTATCTGGTTGTTTCCTATGTTCCTATTCTGTTCCCCAGTCGACTGTGGTTGATTAAAAGTTCCATCTCGGTCAGTCAGGCCACAAGTTTAATGTACGTATGTATGTGTGTGCGTGAGGGCTGGGGGCACGGAGGCATTTGCTAGGGTTTTAAGTATTCGTTGTACAGAAGTACTTAATGTAATCTGCTGCTGGAAGGTCCATAAAGTAGATTTCCTGATCTAAATGCACCAAAAACCTCCACCCAGAGAAATGCGGCACCGACAGCTTCAGATCACCACTGTCCCTTTGGGCAAAGAATAAAGTGTACATAAATTTCATTAGAGTTAAAAATAGAATAGTTGCCTCTTTTCTAAATTATTGTCCTCTAAGCCTTTCACACTCCCCTAGTCTTGCAAGGAAAATATCCCCAGGCGATTTTCCTAGTCATTTGCGTGACTATTAAATATATTGCTGTAAAAACACCGTGCCCTGGACTCACTGTTGCCTTAGACTCGCGTTTACCTTCTGTTTAAGTACATAATGACACTTGAACATGTGCATTCGAACTTCCTCCGTAGCAGTCAGCCTCATTCAGTTTCTACTTTTGCAGTCCTATCCATCTTCTCACTGGTCCCTTACTTAAGAGATTCTACTTTGGTGTAGGGGGGGGAGGGGGATAGTAATCTTTTTGAACAGGTTTTTCTTTCCTTTTCTTTTCCAATCTGATAGCTTCATGCTTTCTGACCTCTAATACTACGGAGGCCACACAGTTATGACTGATACACTTCCGTACATTAACGTCTTTTGGGACCTGACACCACCGCACTGCACTGGACCTCCTGGATCATCTGCTCTTGCCCCGCTCGGCTCGGGAGTTCCTTCCTGCAACAGACGCAAACCTCCACTTTCTGCCTGTCATGCCCTTGACTTCTTCCTTGGGTTTTTGTTTTGCTTTGTCCTGGTCTGGGCTGTCCGCTGATAGGTGGTGGCTGCAGCAACCTTTGAGGTTCTCACACATCATGACGGCATCACCTGTCTCCCCAGCATCTGGGTGAACATACGCACACACGCCAGGGGCTGCCTGGCCTAGGGCTCGGGCTCGGTCACAGGAGGTCCCCGCCCGCGGCCCCAGGGCTCACACTGCGACAGCCTCCAATGTCACGGGGTCTCACGGCCTCAGCCGCACCGCGCACGGCACACGCCCCGTCCAGCCCGCACCCGGGTGGCGCGCGCACCTGCGGCCCTGCCCTGGGACGTCACCTGCGGGTCGGGCCGGCGCGCGCACGCGCACCTACCGTCTCCTTGGCAGCGGCGACCGGGATGGGAAGCAGCCCCCGCCCGCGGGGCGCGTCCTCCAGCTCCGTGTCCGCGCTCTCGGAGGGGCGCCCGGGGGTCGGCGCCGGCGCGGAGTCGGGCCTGGGGTCCCCGTACAGCTGGTAGCACACGAGGCCGACCAGACCCCCGCCGGCGGCCGCCGCGATGCTCAGCTCCCCCCAGCGCCGCCGCCGCCTCCACGCCGCGCCCGCCACAGCCCCCTCCTCCTCCTCGCGGCAGGAGAAGGGCCGGCCGGGAGGGCCGGCGGCCGTGCCCACGGGGCGCCCCCACGACCCGGGGAGCGGGTGGTGAGCGGAGGGAGAAGGCGGGAGCCGAGGCGGCGGCCAGAAGAGCCTCCGCAGCGCAGCCATAGCGGGCGCAGCCTGCACCGGAGCCCGGAGGGGCGGGCGAGGGGTGGGGAAACCTCGCGAGAAGTCGGCGCGCAGGGTTCGCGGGCGAGCCCGGGCGACCCTCGGGTGCGCGTGGCCGGGGGTCCCCGGGGGCCGCTGTCAGCGCGGGGAGGCCGGCGCTTCGGCCACCGAGAGCCTGGAGGAGAGGGCGGCCGATGCCTTGCGCCGCACCCCCGGTCCCACCCCGCGGCCGGAAACGACTGCGCCTGCCCGCGGCGACACCTGACGGCGAGCGCGGGGCCCGACCGGCCGTCCTCGGCGGGGTGGCGGGGCGCCGCTCCGCTGACCTGGCGCTTCGCCGACGTCGCCGCGCCTTGGGCTCCGCGGAGAAAGCCAAGTCCCCTAACGGCCTTTCTGATGTTGCGACACAGGGTCGCCAATAATTTGCGATTGGATCTTGAAGAGCCCAACAAAAATGAGGTATAGAAAATTGGCTCAAGTCATAAAAATGGCAAATTAAGTCGAGGGATGTCTGACTATAGGATGAAAGCTTTCGGACTTTTGATGGAAGAAAGCGAATGCTGTTTTTTAGTTACAGTTAATATTAAAAAAAAAAAAAGAAAGAAAACAAAAAAAAACCCCATACCTTCGATCACTTAATTCAACCAATCAGAGCTGTCTTGAAAGTTACCCTCACTCGTGGAGGGAAGCTGTTGTTGGTTTCCATGTAAAATGAATGAATCAATGTGTACTGTGTCATCTTTACTTTCGTTACTACTGTGGTGGTTTGTTACGCGGTCGGTGTCACTTCTAGGAGAAAGTACATGTGACATTGTTACCGTTTCCCACCCCTGCCCCAGTCCTGGTGACAGTTACGCTAGCTTTGGGGAGTGGTGCCTGGAGCCCCTAAAATACTCTGGGTCTGGGGGTGCCGACAATAAACCGAGGAGTCTCAACGGAGCTGCAGTCGCCAGGGGATGAGGATCTGGCAATGAGTGTGAAGACCAGGGTTTTGCAGAAGCAAACAAAATGAGGTTTTCCAGGACAGATCCTGCCCTTCCCATTCCTCTTGTAACACTTGCCTATAGGAATCTATCAGACACGCCTTAGTCACTTCTTGTTTTAATAGAGGTTCATGGAATTTTTCTTTCTTGAAGACACTAAAAGTGATACACAGAAAAACCTGTATACCATATTAACCAAATGCGTCTGTTTTAGGAAGCCATCTCTATTTCTTTCCCTTTCAGCCCGTTGGTTTTACATAACTAATGCTGTAAGGAAAACTCAGTGATGGCTTCTTGCTTTATCACCAAGATTCCTTTAATTTCTGCCTTCTTTGAATTCTGGGAAATTTCAGTATCCAAAGCATTTAGTCTCTCCATATGTAACAACAGTTCTGGCATTGCTTACTTTGTGCACTATTTCCAGATTTTCTCATAAATTTCCAACATGACCTATGGCAGAATTCTTGGACTGACTAATGAATTTTAATTGGTTGCATATTAAAGCTGAGTAGTTCTAAAGAGAATTAGAGATGTAATACAATAACATCCTATTACAAGGAAAATGTCAGAAATTTTCCATCTAAGATGACTTCATATGTATATGATTCCTACTTTTACTAAAGTTAATACAGCCACTGAAACTCATTTTTCTGGTTTGATACCCACGTTCATCTGTGAGAGATCCTGGGTTTAAGTTTGTCAAGTACTCAGAAAGCTCCCTGGCTGGGGCGTGGGGGGCAAGATAGCCAATCGCCAGTCAGGAGATAACAAATAAGAAGTAGTCCATCAGACACTACAGGAGATGCTAAACGTGCAAGGGAAGATTCCACAGAGTGTGGTCATGGAGAAGGGCTGATTCAGGAACAAATTTTGCAATTTTGAGATTTGAAACCAACGTTATGCATATTATAATTTGGCATGATCCTGCTGGACTTAGAGCCTTAAAGCAATAGGGACCCAGTTCTCATGGTCCTCTGAGGAATTCCAGCACAATCCATGGCCAGTGAGTTGACCTAAACTGCTCCGTTTTTGTTCTTACAGGTCTCAGGGGTAACAACAAGCACATTGCTGGTTGTCCACATTTATCTGTCTGACTTTAAGACCAGTAACAACCTTTTTGACAATCACAACTACTCAGTCTGACTTAAATAAAGTCTTATTTTCTGTAATTTCCAGGGCCTTTACTGGCAGTGTCTCACTGTTTAATTCTTGTGGATGTCTTTGCCCTCCATTCAGTGGCAAGAAGTTCTTATCCTTTTTGGGAAACAAGGAATAGCAGCTCAGACTTGCTATTAGCAAATCTTTCTGTCTAAAAATAAGTGGGCCCTTTCTCGTCATATCCTCGTTCTCATGCTGATAGTGAGTCAAGCATCTATGCTCATTAAAAGCTGTTCTCTGATGGAGAATAGCCTCAGAGGAATGTTATAATCATCTATCACGCAAGAATGGCACTAGAGTAACAAAATAGATAATCTTTCTAAAAATGTAACTGCAGGAGTTGAACAGAGCATACCCTAAGACCCATCAATTTCAGTACCAGGCAAAACACTCATCAAAAATGATTGCTTTATGCACACCAAAAGACATATAGAGAAACATCTGTGATTGGCCCCAAACTAGGAAGTATTCACTTGTGCATTTATGGTGGCCTGGATATCTTTTTTTACCATTTGGTACATTTATATAGTTGAATACTATATAGCAATGAAAATTACTGAAGTGCAACTACGTGCAATCACATGGTTAAAGTTCACAAGCAGAAAGTCGAGTCAAAGAAAGCAAACATGAACCAATTGTATTATTCTACTTATAGTATCAAAACCACATTCATATTTATGCGTATATTCAGAAGTTTAGTGGTTTCCTTGGGTAGAGGGTGACTGAAAGAGGGAGAAAAGGGGGTTCTGGAATTCTGTTCATGTTTTGTTTCTGGATCTGAGTGCCAATTAGATACATGTATTCACTCTGGGAGAATTCATAGAACTATCCACTTACTATTTGTATATCCTTTTAGTGTGTGTTATAGTTCAATAAAGAGCTTATGCAAAATTAAAAAATATATTTTATTCCTAATGCTCTTATACTAATGTGTTATTTACTGGAGAAATTGTTCAGTTGTGAGCTGTACGACTTAGGAGGAATGTGCAGAATTTGTTAAGAGTTGAGATAAGTGCAAAAAATTGAAGATTTGGAAACTCATGGAAAAGGTAGATAGTCTTGATATAACCTAAAGAGATTTAACCAAGGAACATCTTAACAAAACTCTTTTGGTGCCTGAAAACTCTTAAAAAGATGCTCACTAGCTATATTCCTTATTTACTAAGGAAAAACCAAAAATAACTTGGTATTTTAAGCAACCACCTAGTGTGTTACCTTCTTTGACTTTTAGTACCTTCTCCTGTGAAATGTCCATATGGGTAGACCCAGTAGGTGTCTGGTAGTAAGGCCTAGGAAACCAGTATATATCCTTGTCTCTGGCTGTAACCCCAGATTGTCAGGTGTTGGATGGGAAATTGCTTGAAGGGCAGGTAACCAAACAGAAGGGCAGGCTTCAGAACAGATGGAAAGCTCAGCACCAAGAGGGAGCCATTAGAGAAATCAAGCCGAACATAAGGCGGGTCAGGGTACATACATACAGCAGCTTAGCAGGATGGCAAACCAGTTTCACTTCTTGCCAGCTCCGATTAGTTGGTATCGGTTACCCAAAACACTGAGCAAATTCTCATATCAGGCCAGAATGCATAGGGAAAAGTGCCTTGGTGGGTGAATACGTCTGCTGAGAGCTAAGGGCAGGCTATCAGATTGGGTTGACCTGCATTCTAGAACCACCAGAGTTTTTTGTTTTTGCTTTATTTTTGCAACTCTTCAATAAGAGAAGACAGCGTCAATAACTGCAGAAACTGATAAATTAAAAATATTTAAATGTTTTTGTAATATGCATGTGAACATGTTGTATTTACACTGCAAAGCTACAAAAGAATTTAGTGATAGCTTGGTCTGAACAGTTTTTAACCTTTTAAAGTTTTTTTCTGTGTGTGTAGGGGTGGGGAAGGGGGCCAGTCCTTAGTGGCAATGGTCAAAAGAAATCTTTAGCCACAAATGGCAAAAATGTACCTATCTTTTAGTCAAGACGGGGTTTAACACCCTCCCTTCCCTTCCTGGGGTGGTTAGTTGGTTTCAATCAATCTATATACAGATAACTCTATGAAATTACTTTTACTCTTTCCAAATAATTATATTTGTGTTTCCAAAACCTTAGAGTTAAAAAAAATCATCTCAGGCATGAACAGAAATAACTGACTATGCAGAGTTGGTGCAGATTCTAGCTGAGCCTGGTAGCAAGCTACTTAAAACACTGTGCATTTATTTACCGGTTGATAACCACCAAGGACCAGCTCTCATTTGATATTGTCAGGTAATTAAGTGTTGCTTTTTGCTAACATTGATTAAAATATATTATTTCAAACTTACAATACAATGATATACATTGAAATAATACATTTATTACAGTTAAAATTTGTATTTTGTCCATAGAAAGGTAGTCATTCTTAAGACAATGTAATCATCAAGTGATTTATATCACTATGCAGTATCTTTTTCTGTTAAAATAAAGCAGTTTGCCTCAAACACGAGAGATTTATCTGAAAATGAAAAAGCTGAAAGTATGGGTTTTCATGAATTCTTTGGCAACTGGAGCATATCAAAACTCAAGCACTTTGGAAGTGATTGCAATTTTTTCAGGATTGTCTCAAATCTTATGTTCAGGAACCTGGAAACCTCAGACCACCACATCAAGGGGAATGAAGTGAACCCTTCACTGATGATAAGACTTTATAAGAAAACCACTAAATGAGCAACTCTAATGTCATCATGCAGGTGCATGGGTCTTCTTGAACAAATTACTCCAGGGTAAGGAAGTCGGCTCCTTCATCCTGGCCGTGTTAGACAACGAAACCATATTTGATTTGGGTTTTGTTGTGTGTAGTATTCATTTCAGGGCATATGCTGTGGGCAAATTGATGTGCTGGAGGCTTGAGTTCTACATCTAGAATTAATCATTGACCTCTTGGCTCTGGCTAAAAATATTACATGGACTTATTAATTAAACACGTATGTGCCTGTGAAGAGTTCGACCCTAAAGTGAGTTTTAAATAAGGAAGAACATCAAACAATGATGAAACTAATATATGAAACTCAAGATCATTATCCAAACCAGGTGCTTTCTCAGACGGAAAATAAACCAAAGGAGCAGGAGGAGCTACCTGTTAAATAGAGTAATTCATTATTTTAAGTCTTTTAAAAATGGAAACAAATGAGAAAGGAGGTTCAGAACATGGTGTGCTTTTGTTCTTATTTCCAGTCTGCAGATGAAAATTAAATTTTTTTATAACCTTTCTCTGATAATTTTGAAGAACTGATAGGACATTCAACTAGAAGAGGCCACTAGGCAGAGATGTGTGACCAGGTTTGGGACAGAGGTCTTCAAGGTGATAACTCACTACTACCTGGCTTTGTATTGAAATTTATTTGGGCTTTTATGTGAAATTGGTAAAAAAAACACACACACACACACAAAAAAAAACACACTTTGAAAGACAGTCTAACATATGCTATAAGTGGATTATGTTAGAGTGAAAAATTAAAAATTATATAGCATTTCCATAATTTCAAGCATTGGAAGTTCATGTATATATAAACATCTTTTTTGCATATTTATTTTGACAAAATGTCAATATTTGAGTGTCATAATTAGAGCCTTCCTTATCTTCATTAAAGTTCTGATTTTAAGGGAAGAAGAATTTAAATAATTTGAAGATGGAGGTTTGTGAAATTAGAGCAAAGTTACTGAATTCTCTTTTCCAATTAAATTTTACCTGGAAATTCAGATAGAACATTATAAAATGTTAGGTTGAATGGGACCATAGAGATCATTGAGTCTGAGGCCTGTGTCACAGAGAAGAGGGAACTGAATGGATGGTGCCCTCCCAGGAGCTAGTCTCCGGTCCAGCTGTTGTCTGCCCTCCCTCCCTTCCCTGGTGCTCCCTCACAGGGCTCTGCTTAGATGGAACTCCTTCCAAAGTGCTCACACCATTCCAAGGCTAGTTAGTCTACCCCGCGACCTGCTTCCCATAAGTTACTTTGAACTTCCCCATCATAGCTTTACTGCTATAATGTTCTCTTTTACTTGTTTGTATCCACCAACTAGACTAAGTGGCAGGAAGATGGAGATTGTGTTTTGCTTTTTAAACACAGACAGTACCTGTTTTACAGTAAGAACTTACGTATTTTTTTTGAATGCAAGTCAAATATTTGTTTTTATAAAATGACTGAGAATCCATGTGAATTTACCATGAGTAGAAGTTCTGTCTTCAGAATAATAAAGATGTAGATTGAATTATTGTTCAAAATCCAGAAACCCAAGCCAACGAATTGCTAGGTTAAAATGATTGCCCTGCCCTGGCTGGTGTGGCTCAGTGGACTGAGTGCCAGCCTCCAAACCAAAAGGTCGCCAGTTTGATTCCCGGTCAGGGCACATGCCTGGCTTGTGGGCCAGGTCTCCAGCTGGGGGTATGCGAGAGGCAACCAATCGATGTGTCTCTCACACATTGATGTTTCTCTCCCTCCCTTCCCTCTCCCTAAAAATAAAATCTTTAAAAAAATCAGCCCTGGCTGGTGTAGCTCAGTGGATTGAGCGCGGGCTGGGAACCAAACGGTCCCGGTTCGATTCCCGGTCAGGGCACATGCCTGGGTTGCGGGCCAGGTCCCCAGTGAGGGCCATGTGAGAGGCAACCATACATTGCTGTTTCTCTCCCTCTCTTTCTCCCTCCCTTCCCCTCTCTCTAAAAATAAATAAATAAATTCTTTAAAAAAAAATCATTGCCCTGAAAAAATATTTTCAGTAGTTTTATCTCATTTAGAAATATTTATATTTTATTATATTGATAACATTGAAGAAATAATAGTGGATCTGAATTTACTGAACTCTCGCTAGTGAAAGGTTGCGTTCTGAAAGTTTCTTCTCTTATAAAAAATCCGCAGAGAGGATGTTTGCTGTTGTGATCATATCTTTTTGTTGCAGATTCTGGTGCATGCAGCTTTATAGGTGATACATTCTCAGAGAACTTATCTTTTATTTGGTTGGTACAACAACAGACGACTCTGAATCCAGTCCCTTGCTATCTCATGTACTTGACTCAAGCTCCTAATCCTTGAGCTCATTGCACAATTTCATTGCCAGCCAGAAACTTGCAGCCTGCTTCGCAGGAATAGCTGGAGTCAAATATATTCAGTGTCAACACTTTCGCAGTGTCCTGACAGCTGACAAAACAGCTGAGCTGCATCTTATTCTTTGTAAGATTGTTGACATTTACATAGCTTTTCTGACTTTCATCTTTGCCAGTGACCTACTCTTTCTCATCGCGCTCCCATTCTGTTTTCGTTTGGAGGAGTGAAACTTTGCGTGAGGAACTTACCAACAGCTAGAAGCTGGAGAAGTGAAACCTGGCAGCGTTCCTGACCGTCTGTCAAGGGCCCTCTTGGCGTTCTGAAGGGTCTGGCAGCGCGTGTGCCCACACCGTCCTCTAGTGGCTGACCCCCATGACTGTCCTTTCTCTTCATGCACGGCTTTTATGCCCAGGGGTTCTTATTTCTTAAGATGAAGAATGTTTTTCCTAGTGTGCATATGTTTTTTTTAAGAGTCAAATCAAATTTAAGCCTTTGAATATATATTCTATGACTCAGGACAATTTTCAGTTAGGGGAAATATAAAAATACATTCAAAAATAAAAGCTTGGCTGGTGTGGCTCAGTGGATTGAGTGCCAGCCTGTGAACCAAAGGATTGCTGGTTCAATTCCTAGTCCAGGGCACATGCCTGGGTTGCAGGCCAGGTCCCCATTATTGGGCGCACAAGAGGCAACCACACATGGCTGTTTCTGTCCTTTCTCCCTCTCATCTCCTCTCTCTAAAAATAAATAAATAAAATCTTTTAAAAAATCAAAGCAACTACCACACTTCAGGTTTCTGAAAAAGTCTTTATAAGTGTATGTCAATCAACCAACAACATTTATCAAGTGTAAAAACGTGCCAGGTACTACTGTCGGTGCTTGATAGACAGCAGTGAACAAAACGCGCAGAGACCCATGCCCTCGTGGGGCGTGCACATCAGCATGAGGACAGCGCCCATGAACTTGTTTCTCCCTTGGATGACATTCAGTGCAGGCTACTCTACACATGCATTTCAGTAACTGTGCTATTATGAACTGTATTCTTGACACCCATTCTCAAAATCTATCATTAAATGTGGTTGATGTCTGTCTTATCTTCTCTAACCTGCCTTCAGGGCAAATCGCAGGGGACTTGCAACGTGTCCCTTACATAGCTGGTACTGGCTCCAAGCGGGCACTCACCGGACAAATGCTTGACTTGGCCTCCATTACTGACATTTCTCACTACCGAGTGAGTGGAATTTTAAATGGCCTAAAACCTGGGGAAAATTGACAATGATTATTGTCACTAAAATAGTATCTTCCACGCTATGGCACTCATGGATTTTCATGCACATTTATTGATATGAGTCCTACAATGCTTCAGCAAGTTGGACGTAACATTCTTCATTATCCCAGTTTTATACGGGAAAAACTGAGCTCCAGGGAGGTATGTAACTTTCCCAAGGTCTCATAACTATTGTGTCTGGTAAGGTGAACAGGGAAAGAAGACAATGCGAGGCAAAAATCAAAGTATGTGCTGTTTATAATTCTTCTTCCTCCTCGTGGTGGGTAAAGTGAGGACTACGGCTGGATTCAAGCGGTTGACATTCTTGAAACAGGGAGGTAGCAACAACAATGTTCAATATGTGTCATATTTTCATTCTGCCTGATGTTGGTCCCCCGAATTATATGTCTTCATGCAATTAATATTTGGTTCTCCACATCTGTTCATACTGTCACAGAGAATACACGCATATAACCTGTTCCAGTCCCGGTTTGAGATTTTGTGCAGGGTGGGAGTCTATGCAAAGGCTGAGCTCAAATTCAGGAATTCTGATTTATCTCATTTACCTTACATAATAGCTGTTGGATTTAGATTTTATCTCCCATAATTAAAGCTTCCAGTATCTAAGTTGTGACCTTTCGAATTTTACATTAAAAACTTCTATTTTGATCTAATTTTATACTTAGGGAACAGTTACAAGAATAGTACAAAGAATTCCACATACCCTTTCCTCGCATTCTTTAAACTTTGACATACATTTCAAATGCTCCATCTCCTTCATCATCTACCCTCTTTTTCTGTATATAGCTATGTATATATTTTTTCTTAACCATTTGAGGATAATTTTGTCAACATCATGCTTCTTTATCCAAAAAGTTTTATTTTATATTTCCTAAGAGTTTTCCTTACATATTCATAGTAATATATGAACATATTCCTTATATATTTCCATATATATAGTAAAATGCTCAAAATTAGGAAATTTAACATAGATACAACACTATTATTTCATTCACAGTTCATATTAATATTTTGCCACTTGTTTCGATAATGTCCCTTATGGGTTTTTTTTTTTCTGGTTCAGCCTTCATACCAGGACCATACATCACATTTAGTTTTCATGTGTCTTAAGTTTCTTTTAATCTGGAAGAGTTCCTTAATCTTCTTCCTTCTTTCTTGATTTTGACAGTTTGGCAGAGTATGGACAAGTTGTTTTAAAGGATGTCTCCCAATTGGGGTAGGCTAATCTTTCAAGGATCAGGTTGAGGTTATGCATTTTTGACAGGAACATAAAAACACTGACACTGCATCCTTCCAGGGTGTCAAGAGGCACACGGTTTGTCCCGTTATCATCATTTACTTTATTTGGTTAAGATAGTATTTACTAGTGTTAATCCACTGTAAAGTTACAATTTGCTCTTGATGATTAAGAAACAATTTGCGAAGGGATATTAGGGACTGTGTAAATAGCCTCTTCTTCATTAAACATTTACCCATTTGTTTTAGCATGCACTGATGATTTTGCTAGATTAGCAATGATCCTAGGATGGAAGCAAGTCATCACTTTCTAATTCCATCATTTTTCTCAGTATGGATTAGTAGGTAGTCTACCATAAGGAAAAGTGTTCCCATCTCCTTTATTTTTTAATTTGTTTGATCGGTTGTTTATTTATTTGAACAGCAGCACTCATAGATTATTATTTTATTCAATGAATATCTTGCTCCTATCATTATTTATTTTGATGGAAGTTATTTATGGCAGCTGAGAAACTGAGTCTAAAGCTGATAAGGAGAGGTGAAAAACCCAGACTAGCCAACACAATCCCGAAGGAGAAGAACAGAGGTAGAGACTGACAATACTTACCCATGAGAATTCCTATAAAGCCACAACGGCAAGACACTATGGTATTGGTGACAGAGTAGATGAATAGGTCAATGGGAGAGAACAGAGATCCTAGACATAGATCCACATAGACATAGTCAACTGATCATTGACAAAGTATCACTGGTCAATGGAGCAAAAACAGGATATCTTTTTAATAAATGGTGCTGGAGCAATAGGATATCCACATGCAAAAGAAAAAAAAAAAGAGAGTCTAGACACAGATTTTACATCTTCACAAAAAACTCAAAATGGAACATACAGCTAAATGTGAGATGCAAAACTATAAAACTCCTAAACAATAACAGGAGAAAACCTACATGACTTTGGGTATGGAGATGACTTTTTAAATATTGCACCAAAGGCATGACCCAGGAAATGCAGAGTGGGGCAAAAGTAGGTTTACAGTTGTTCATATGGAAAAATAATATGATAGTTAAGAAATAATACAAGAATAAACTCTTGAGGTTCATGTACAATGGTAAACCTGTTTTTGCCCCATTCTGAATATAATTAGCTAAGCTGGGATTTCATCAATATCAAAACCTTCAGCTCTGCCAAAGCAACGCCGGGAGAACGAGAAGACAAGCCACAGGCTGGGAACAAACGTTTGCAAAAGACACGTCTGATAAAGGACTGTTTCCAAAATAGACAAATAACTCAAAATTCAACAAAAGAAACAAAACAACCCAACTAGAGATCTGGGCCAAAGATCTGTACAGATGCCTCACCAAAGAAGATATCTAGGTGGTAAATGAGAAAATGAAAAGATGCCCCGCCTCATATGTTATTATGGAATCACAAATTAAAAAATGAGATACTCTCCACGCATATTCATTGGTCAAAATCCGAAGCACCACAATACCAAAATACAACCCTACGACACCAAAATCCACACTCACAAACGCTGGTGAGGATGTGGAGCTCTGGGAACTCTCATTCACCATCGGTGGGGGTGCAAAACGGTACAGCCACTTTGGAAGACAATTTGGCAGTTTCTTACAAAATTACACATACTCTTACCATGCAATCCAGCAATCACATTGCTTGGTATTGACCCAAAAGAGCAGAAAACTATGTCTACACAAAAACCTACACATGGATCTTTAGGAGTTTTATTCATAATTACTAAAATTTGGAAGCAATACATCCTTCAGTAAATGAATAAACAAACCATGGTAAATCCAGAGAGCAGAATACTACTCAGCACTAAAAAGTAATGCGTTATCCAGGCGTGGAAAAGCATGAAGAAGACTTAAATGCATATTTCTAAGTGAAAGAAAGCAATTTGAAAAAGCAATATACTGTATTATTCCAACTATGTGACAGTCTGGAAAAGGTGAAACTGTGGAGATAGTAAGAAGATCAGTGGTTGCCAGGGGGTGTGTGAGGGGAAGGATGAATAGGCAGAACATGGAGGATTTTTACTGCATTGGAAATACTTTGTACAGTACTATAATGATGGATACGTGTCATTATACAGGGCCCAGCATCAGTAATGCCCCTTTTTTAAATTACAAAATCTTTTACTACAAAATCATAAGCATGTAATTCTATAGCATACCAATATCACACTCAAGCATACCATACGGCATTTTAGGTGAAATGGTTGAATTAGAACTATAAATAAGTACACCCATATTATTACCTGACCAAGCACATTCAAGCAGGCCTTACTTCTACTGGATCCTGTATCTTTGTCACAACCCTGGAATGTAGAACACAGAGAGTCTACCCTAATGTAAACTATGGACTTTGGGTGATGATGCATTAGTGTAGGTTCATTAATCGTGACAAATGTACCACCCTGGTAGGGAATGTTGATAGTGGGGGAAGCTAGGCAAGTGGGTATCTTCTTATTTGCTGTGAACCCAAAACTGCTCTAAAATAATAGCCTTAAGAAGAAAAAGATGCCTGAGTCCCAAAACCAGGTGTTTTCCAGGAACCATGGGTTGTTTTAGTGGTAGTTTGAATTGGGACACTAAAGATCTAGGCACTAGGTGTGTTCAACTGTCTCTGGTATATCCTTGCTTCTAGGCCTCTTTACTAGACAGAGCTAAGATAAATATACACCTACACACACACCTGTGTTACTACTAATAACTGCAAGTTTAACTCAATATGACAGTATTCATTCTATACCTGTTTTTATATTGGTAACTCCGTTCTCTAACAGTGAAACACGTAGCTCTTCATTATTGTCAATATATTCGCTCATTGGTTCAATCTTACAATAAAATAGTCTAACCCCTACCACTGAGAAAAACAGTCTTTGGAACTGAAGTTCAATATTTGTTTATGTTTCTTTTGGTCTTTAGATTTTAATTATACAGTCAATAAACTGTATTTAAAAGTTACTTAGTTTTTCAAAACAATATTATTTCTTTCCACATGGCTGTATTATTCATCTGAATTCAGTTAAGTTCATTTGTTTCTGGTTTCATTCAGTTCCCCCCTCATTCTTGTTTATTTTATTTTACTTTTAAAAAATCTACAATATTTAGATTTCTCAAAAAGTCCAAACTCTATTAAAAGTTGTTCTCACAGAAGTTCACACTCTCTTTTCCTTATGTTTACCCCAGGTAACCAATTTCATTAGTTTCTGGTTTTTCCATTCCATGTTTATTGTTGGAAAAATAATAAGTATACACATGTAGGATTTTATTATTTTCTTTCCTTCTTACAGGAAAGATAATGCATGGCACATAAAGTATGCTGAAGCTTTGCTCTCTTCACTTAATAATATATCCTGGAAATACTCCACACTGGTTTACAGAGATCTTTGTCATTTTTCCCAGCTGTATAATGCTCCACTGTGTGAACATATCATAATGTATTCAATCAGTTTTCTATGTATGGAAATTTATGTTGTTGCCAATATTTTGTAATTGCAAATAAAAATAATGTGGGCAAATGTATTTTTATTTTATTGGGGAGTATAAGTCATGCCTTTTAAACCAGCTCTTTTTTTTTTTAAGTTAAACACATGTAGAAGTATCAGAAGGCATCTTTTTTATGTACAAAAACAAAGATTCATGACAATAGGCTTGCTGCAAAGCTACAAAGAAATTATATGGTCTGGAAAACTGTAACTACATTTGTGGAAGTGGAAATTGTACCACATATTTGTAGAACAGCAAGGCAAGTGTGGTCTCTAGGAAGTACAGGGAGAGTTGATTAGATTGCAGTGTATACTTAAAAGTTGAATAATGCACTCTTGTAAAACACTCTTCAAAATTATTTAACTTCCCATGATATCATCACAGCGTGAGCAAAAAAATCTTTACTGTTATCTTTTCCTGTCACATGACTAGTGCAAACAAAAGAAATCCTTATCTTTTTGTTTCTATTCTGGCCCTTTATAAAATGGCATTAAGCACCATTCAAAACTTACACCTTAAAGGTTTTGTTTGGGAAAAAAAAAGATTTATTTTGTATTTCAAATAAATTACATTTGTTAAATGATAAAGCAGAAATTTTTCTAACAACTGAAGGTGTCTAGCATCTTATATGCATGGAAAACTTTTTAGTTTTAAAAACATATTCCTAAATATTTTTACATTTTAATCTCACAGCAACCCTAGGCATAGTGAGCTGGGCAGGAGTTACATTGTACTTATTTTCTGAAAGAGGAAGCAGGAGCACACAGAGAGTTTAAGGACATGGCCCTGGGGTGTGGAACTAAATCCTGAACTAGAATACAGGGCAATTTTTTTCCTTATAAAGTGGAACGCGCCTGTCTCGTCGTGTTATTTTGGGATCAAATAAAGCAATGCACTTGAAAATGCCAAAGCTGTGTAAAGAGAAGGTAGTTTTATCATTAAAGTATTTGGGCTAGTGCAACTATGTGTGAAATGTCCCCATATTTTTGTATATATAAGTAATATAAGAGACTTAAATAGTCTTAGAGCTATAAATCACACAGCGAGACCTAAACTGTGGGGGAATATTTTATAGAATTGAAATATTTAATTCTGTACCAAATTCGTACCTCAAGGAACAGGTGACGATGCTATATATGTATTGTGGAATAATTAATAGCATTAAATGCTGTACAGAACTTAGACCTTGAAACAAACCTCATTAAAAGGTACTTGATCTTTGTTTTAAACCTTTAAGTATCTCTTCTTTAAAAGTGATCAATGTATGTACTGGCTATTTCAGTTATCCCTCTATGAGAGTCACACAACTTTGATCTAACTTTCTTTGATTTAACACTGCAATTAAGAAGATTTGGTTCAAAGTAAAAGCTCATTGGTTGATGTTTTACACTGATGTGATAATGTTTACACAGATGTGCTTTGAAATCTTGATTATGGTGGATTTGGGGGTCCTACCACAAGACAGACTGCAGTTATTTGAAAGGTGAAATAATATGACATTTACCTGGTACAACCTTTAAAACAGACTTAGCAGTGTACATTTCTAAAGTGATTTATCTGTTTATTGTTTTTAGCCAGTGTTTTTGTTTTATTACATATCTATCAACAGTAAATCACTCATTTTAAGGACTCTTATAACTTGGCTGCACAAGGGTCAGTACTTAGGGCCCTAGTGATGAAAAGGTGTAACTTTACCTACTTTAAAGCACCTGCCAACTAATTAGCAAAAAAACAAAACAAAACCTTTAGAGCAAGTAAAATAAAGCAGTCACATCAATTTGTGCTCCCAGGTTTAGGCTTTTGATGAACAGACCACGAAACAAGACTGATAAACTAATCTTTAGTGGCTCCCTAAAAGTTTTTGCTCAGGGGGAACATAAATGTGCCAAATGATTGATTCTCAATTCTTCTACCACTGAAAAAAGTTTTCATGAAAACATCTTAACTTTAACTAGTGGTCCAAAACCAAAGTGTGTAAGTTCAAATGGACATGCATGTGAGTCCTTCACTTCAATGACTGTATTTTACAAATACGTATAGGACATTCTCACAATTTTTTTTTTTACCAGTAACTTTTCGTTGTCTCAAAACACATCGAAAATCAACACCGTTTTCCATTAGTTGTTTTTATAATGGCAAGTGAACCCCAAAAATTGAACCTTAAAGAAAATACAACCAAGAAGGAAAGAAAGTGCTCTTAGGTTGGACCAGGGTTCCCAGATGTCACTCATCATTTATGACAATATTACAGACATTCGTTTTCCATTCGGGCAAGTGCGAGAATGAAAACTATCTCTTTTCAGCCTATTTGGATTTACTCTTAATCCCTAGATTCAGGATTATATTATATTATATTATTATATTGATTAAAAGTTCATGACCTTTGCACACAATTCAAAACTTTCATAGACATTAGATAGAAGACAATCTTGGTTATATCATGTGCTGAGTAACGATAAACATTAAAGAGAACCTGGGAAGGGGGGGGGTATGTGTGTTTCTAACCTAACCCTGATTATGTAAAGAAAATCCCCCATCTAAATGATAAAAGGAAAGAGTAATGCTTCTACATTTTATTAGTGTTTTAAAATTAGCGAGTTAAACTGTCAAAGCTTTGATTTTCCTTTCATGTGTGTCTGGGCAGGTCTAAGCCTCAGGTAACGCCCTTTTTTCCTTTTCCCTCTCTTACCTTTCTTTGCACCTGTCCACTGCAGGCTCCCAGCAGCTCCCAAGGAGTCCAATTCTCCTCCTCTTCTCTCCTTTTCCTCTCCTACCCATCCCCCTCCCAGTCTCCCCTCCCTCCCCACTTCCCCTTCTATATACCTGCCAAGCCGGGCTCCTTTTAGCAGCCATCTATCACTGCAAAGGAGCTCACATCAAAGGCGGCCGCACAGCAGCCGCCGAGCAGCATCAAGGTTGTTCCAAAGACAACCGCAAAGAGGGGCCTTGGCTGCGCCTTTCCAAAGTTGCTGGCCAGCTTTGGCCAAGTGTGGGAATGATCTTTGCGACTGCACGGATAGAGAACCGTCAAGGGCCCCTTTTGGTCACTTCCGAAGAGCAAAAACGTGTTGAGAGGAGGCCGGTTTAAGATTTCAAACAGAACCTCCCCAGCGCGCATGAAAGGACTTGATTAGCATATGTCAAGAGGACCTGCTTATATACTCGGTGTGTATGTACACAGGACTGATCTGATCAGTTTGCGGAGCGGGAGCCCCAGCCCCCAGCCCCCCGTCCCAGTATTGGCAGCCGCAGCTATAGATGTTTCTGCAAAGCCAGCAGCCAGCTCCCACCTACTAAAGGAGAGAAGATCGCTCCAAGACAGTGAGAGCTTCCCGGCTGTCTCAGTGCAAAGTCCGTTCCGCGACCTCACGGGGGTAACCGGACCTTAACTTTTTGCGCTTGTTTCGCTCTAATTTTTCTTCATTCACCTCCCCATCCCCGCTATACTTTTTATTGGGGGTCTTTTGTTTTCCGGACACCCCACTTCTCCCTCTGGCCCCACCATGGCTCCCTTAACCGAAGTCGGGGGCTTCCTGGGCGGCCTGGAGGGCTTGGGCCAGCAGGTGGGCTCGCACTTCCTGCTGCCTCCTGCGGGGGAGCGGCCGCCGCTGCTGGGCGAGCGCCGGGGCGCAGCGGAGCGGGGCGCCCGCGGCGGGCCCGGGGCCGCGGAGCTGGCGCACCTGCACGGCATCCTGCGCCGCAGGCAGCTCTACTGCCGCACCGGCTTCCACCTGCAGATCCTGCCCGACGGCACCGTGCAGGGCACCCGGCAGGACCACAGCCTCTTCGGTAGGTACCCGCGCCCCCACCCTGGCTCCTCTCCATCCGGTCCGCCCCCCTCCTCGCCTGCGCAGGGAGACGGGGCTGCGCAGAGCCGAGCCCCAGGACCTTTCCAGGGCGAGGTGCGGGCCGGGGCTGCAGGGAGCCAGCACAGCACGCCCGAGGACTCGTCCTCTCCCCGAGTTTAGGTCTGCTGCTCCGGACGCTGGGGGCGGGAGGAGGGAGGGTGGGGGCTCCGCACGCACTGGGCTTCCCAGCCCTTCCCGCAGCCTGGCATCTGGCTCGCACTACTTACCTCTCAGGCAGGTTTTTGAATGTGATTGTTTTGTTTTTGTTATAATTTCCTCCTACTTCCATATTATTTCCTCCTACTTCCTCTCAGGTTTTCCCCAGGACCGTCTAACGTTTTGTTTTTTGTTTTTATTTTAAATCAACAAAAATTACTGCCAGGAAGCATCCCCCTTCTTCAGACAGACCCCGCAGTTACGCAGTTGATTGCGCGCTCAGGGCTACAGCCCAGAGGCTCGCTCTCGCACGGGATGTGGGCGCTTGCGCGTCCGCCTGGAAAAGTGACTGATCACCTAGAGACGTAACGGATGAGCTTTCCGTGGGCGCCGTCACCACTGTCAGGCTCACCTGGCAGCAGTCCTCTACGCCCTTAAAGTCCTATTTGGAGGGGAGATAGAGAGAGCGAGAGCGAGAGCGGGAGAGAGAGAGAGAGAGAGAGAGAGAGAGAGAGAGAAGCCTACCTGGCTACTGAGCATGCCCAGTCCTTCAGCCAAACTCCTCTAGAAATTGTGAAACCCGAAAGCAAAGATCTTGGTGTTGACCGCACGTAAGAGGAAATGGGGAAGCGAAAGAAGATATGGGTGGGAACACCAGGCGCAGGTTTCAGAATACCTCCAGCGGTGCCTGGGCGCAGAAGGGGTTAAAGGACAGAAACAAGCGAATGATTGTTAGGACATTGGACCGGGAAACCACAAGGTCTCCAACTGCTAACTGGCTGTGCGCTTAGCAAATGCCCTCACCAGTCTGAGCCTTCGTTTCCTTGACTGCACAACGATGGGGTTAAATAGGTGAGCGCTTTAAGACGCTTTCCGGTCTGGCATCCCAGCATCTTCCTTCCACTGCAGAAGTTTTCATCATATTAGAGTTAACTGCCTAGCACTCCGAAAGAATTTTTGATCGTCAAACTTGGGACATCATTTGAGAGATTCACTAGTGTTTTTTTTTTTTTTTTTTTTAAATAAAGATACCATTTACTTGTCAGCGGCAACGTGAAAGGGCTCAACATGGTGTCGTGTTTCCTTTCCTTTCCTCAGCACTGTGGGATTCTTTGAGAATCTCATCTCTAAATGGCCTCTTATCTTGTCCTCATCTCCTTGTTTTACCCTCATTCCTCTTGGGCTTCTAGTCCTCATTAAAACTTTGGAGAAGTGTAAATCTTGGGTTGAGTGGCGTTTGTCACTCTAGATGGAGGCTTGAGCATGTGGTGGTCATTTGGGAGCACTCAAAGGCTTAGAAAATTAACTTTGTAAAACCCATGTGTGCACAGCTCCCACCGATCTCTTCCAAATTCCCATTGACTGTGAGTCAAGAGTGTCATGACCTAGTGGCCAACCTTGGGTCACTCTTGGAAAGTGGTTTCTAAATGAAAGAGGCTGAGATTCTGATTCTAAAGAACTTTGCTGACACCAGGTGGCTCAGTTGTCTTGCCTTAAAGAATTACTGCACTTCATTCGTGACTGAAAACTCCTCTGGCGACCAGAAGATTTAGAAACGGACACAAATGGGTTAAGGCCTATTAGTAGACCAGGTGGGAATTAAGCTTAGGAAATACTCAGGCTTCGCCCTGTGAAAATGCAGCCTTGGAAATTCTGCTTTTAAGACACTTGTAATTCAACTGTAGTCTCCCTGAGACAGCGGAGGCTTCTTGCACTTTGTGTCTTTATAAGACTGACCCTATGAGAAGAGATCAGTAAATATTCGTAGACTTGTTAACACTCATTAAACTGGTATTTCAATCCATTCCTTAAGAAATGAAGATTGCATATCAGAATGATTATCTTACTAGAATTTTTTTTTGCTAAAATTTTGTATAATTATTTAGTAATTGCCAAAATATAACTGAGGCTGATTTTGTGCTGTTTTGTCATTGTATGGTGGGAGGCTACCTATCAAAACAAAAGATGTAGTGTCACAGAAAGACAAGATAACTCAGATTAGTCTGGTAGCCTAAAGGAGCGTGCAGACTCTGCAGCGCATTACGGTGCCTCCTAGTGGCTGCTGATGGTAAGACATCATCATTCACTACCAAGGAGTGTGGGTAAGAAGAAAGTTTATGTTTAACGTGTATAATATTAGATGCTTCTTTCTCTATTTGCCTTCTTTCCTAGTGTTTCAATGACTAAGTATGAAATTATGTTTTTTTTTATATTAATTTCTGTGTCATTAAAAAAGAATTTTGAAAAACCTTAAGATTGGCCTTTTCAGATGCTAAAGTAAATGAACATGTTTGATAATTTATGCTGATTTGGCCATAATTCAATAAAAAATTCAGAATCCTGGAATTTAAAATTTCAAAACCACATCAATAGACAGAAAGGTCCCAGTGAGGTTAAAATAATTTCCTATCAGAGTTAGCTCTGTATTTATAATAGGGTTTCTCTGCACAGTAGTACAGGAGGAAGACTTTACCTAATACATAAACATGGAGTCATTACTTAAAAAAAAAAGAAAAGCTTAGCCTGAGATCAAACATAGTTCTTTAAAGGCTTTTCCTTTATTCTCCCCTCTTCTCCATAGATTTGTCTGATGTGGTTGCATTGTGGGTTGACTCACCTGTTTATTATGATTTTTAAAAAGGCTGGCTTTGAAAATGATACCAGAAAGACAAAGTACCTCCAAGTCTTTTTATGGGACACTGGGCATTAGAAAATCTATCTAAAATCTGTGATTACCTCTTAAGGAAAGTTTTCCATGTCTACTCTTTGTGAAGGAATTAGCTTAGTTGCCACCTCATATTATAAATAAGAAAGACTTGTCAAATCTCATTTAAGAATCAAATGATTACAAATTACTATGTGGTATACTATTTCCTTGAGGAGAAAAAGGATCAGAATTAAAAAGTGTGGCTAAAATCTTTAAGGAGAACATAAAAACACAGAACCCTTTTCCCATCAGCCCTATAAGCCATTGCAAAATTATTTATACTTGGTTATGTATGAAGTTTTAGATGTTATTTAATGAAGTTGAAATATTGAATATAATTATTATAAGAATATATGTAATTTTTTTGTCTTTCTACAACTACATAGTTTTAAAAACAAGAAAGCATTATCTTAAGATAAGAATCTTAAAGTATAGGTGATTTTAGTTGTGCAAGAAAAATAAATACTTTGTAAGATCGGTTATATAACTGGTCTATATGCAAATGAACCATATTTTCTTGTATTTGAAAACTGGTTCAATTATACATCCTAATCAGTTAATCAGTTCCTGTTCTTTGAAAGACAGGAGCATCTTAATGTAAATCAGATCCTTAAAGAGAATCAAGTTACATGGGAGCCATAGTATCCTTTTCCATTCGAATTTAACATTCAGTACAACTTCAAGTCATTATACATTTGTAAGTATATCCTGGATGAAATTCTATTAATAAATCTACTTCTACCAGTCATGATTTGCTTGATATTTTTCTTTCTAGTATGAATCACTCACTGATGAGCTTGGCAGTAAATTTAATTGACGTTTACTCCCTACCTCTGTATTTGTCATTATAATGGCCATCCTTAAAAAGTCCCTGTCTTCCTGCTGTATCTTATCTTCTCTCCGCCTTAGCCTTTCAATTAGGGACACTGACTCTTTCAAGCCACTTATGGACTATTTAGTAATGTTTTGTTGCTCTCAGATCCTCGATAGCTCTAGTGTTCTACGTGATCTTCTAACAGTTTGAAAGAGCTCATTTGAGCTCTTAAGCATCTGCATTTAGAGCTTAAGAATCTACGTTTCTGCCAAAGAATTAATTAGGCTCTGGACAGAAGAGAGTCCTCCGTATTAGCAAATAGCTAGATTTTGTACTTTGCCTTGGACTTGGGAACATCACGTGCCCAAATAGAAACTTGCACAATAAATCAAGAAATGACTTAAAAGCAAGAGTCAGGTTAAATGGTGCACATTTATACTGTTTGTAGAGCTTAAGAGGGGGTGAAGGGGCGAAGGAAGAAAGCTATTGAGGAAGGAAGTTCCAAGTTTAGAAAGTGTGTCTATATACTTTTCCAGCAGAGTCTAAGGGGAAGTACAAGACAAAAACAGTGCAAAGGTTAGAAAAAGAGTGTTGCAGAGGTAAGCATTAGGGTTTTCCTTTTTTTTTTTTCCTATGGTATTTTAGTGTATTAAATGGAGAGTTTTTGGATACTAGTTTACCTTCTGATGAATGAAAATAACTCTAGAAAGTTATTGATAGGATAATCGATTTTCATGCTAAATTCTTGGCATTTGGGTACCACATTTAATGAATTACAAAGTTCTTTTGTGTCTTTGAATTATAAAACTTACTTTTAAAAATAATGCAAGAGAAAACCGCATATTATATAATCTATAAAGTTTTGAAACTACTGTCTTGTCTTCAAGAAACAGTGTCCTGAAGTAGAAACTCTGGATCAGGGCTCAGAAGTGGGAGTTCAGCTATGGGTTCTATGAGTTACAAACGTCATGACCTTAGGCAAATCAGTAAACCTTTTGGGCCTCAGTTTCTTTATATGTTCCTTTCAATGTAAATAGGGATAATAATATCTCTGTACCTATGTTAGGGGCCTGTTTTTTGAGGACCAGATAGAAAATGTAAATAGAAGACTCATAAAGTATAAAATACTAACATACCCATATAACATGTATCGGCTGCAGCTAGAGAAGATGGGCTTGATTCATAGTGAGCAAAAAAATCTCACATAAGTATAATTAATAAAACATGGTTATAATTAACTAATGAAATCACAGACAACTAGGAACACCTCTATTATATACTAATTTATGAGAATAATAGCTTCCATTGTAGAATGCTTAAATGTGTGTGTTAGTCCTTACCTTTCTCCCATAGGGAGGCATTTCACCCAATTTGCATATGAGGAAACTAAAGTTCAATTGACTTGCATAGTCCAAATTCAAACCCAGGTCAGTCTGGTTTAAGGTTTTATACCCTTAACATTGTACCATGATGAGCATTTTTTCTTTGCAGTTGTTTTCCCATCTATAAAGTAGGAGAATCAACATAATAAGACAATTGTATAGTACTCTTTAGTTTACAAAGGACTTTCATGCACATCATTATATGTAGCAATATTGGTATACTGCTGTTTAGAAGATTTTCATTAATAAATAAAAATCATTATTTTGTTTATAAATATAGGTATCCTGGAATTTATCAGTGTGGCAGTGGGACTGGTCAGTATTAGAGGTGTGGACAGTGGCCTTTACCTGGGAATGAATGACAAAGGAGAACTCTATGGATCGGTATGTATTTTTAAACAATGATGTCATTCCTAAAACAATGACTATCCATTTTGTAAGTAAAATGTCTACTAATAATGCATTTCTGAAGAAATATACAAAATATGCTTATGTACAAATTAAACATTTATATCGTGATATGTTTCTATGTGTCTGGGAAATAGTGCAGTATCTCAGTTTTATTTTCTAAACCCTAAAACCATAGTGCTTATTATAGATCACTACTTTCCTCTGGCCATTATCTTGGGTCTTTCTACTTTCCTTCATATTTTGATCACTCCCACCAGAGACAGGGAAAATGAGAGGATTTTCTTTCTGCCATGTTAGATTCTCTTCACCTTTACATTCATTTAATGTAACATTTCTCTACTCATTATCTTCTATAGCCAAGTATATATCACTTACTTGCTGATCTTTGTATACAGGAAATGAATAAATGAAATCTTAGATTACGGTAAGATGCAACAGATAATGGTAACCACACTAGTTTGGCCACAGATGCAGTCTCCATAATTACAATGGCCATGCGCTCATTCAGAGCTGTGTTGTGCATTTGTGGGTCTACTATAAATGTTTTAAAAAATGGGGCTTATAAATAAACTTTTCAGGTTAATATTTCACCAATATGAGAAGTATTTTTTAGAACAACCCAAGAATTAGAGAAACAGGATAATATAAAACTTAATCTGCAGCAAAATATAGATTTTTCTCTTTCACTGGTAATATTTTTTATTTGTTTATAATTGCTGATAAAAGTTTAAGAACATTGGTGAAGTGTCATTGTGTGCCATTCTGCCACCCATTTGCTCATATGAAATCACTTCATAAAGTCAAAGTCTCTACCAATTTACCAAGAAAATTTACTTTTTGTGATTTAGCTGATGGCACTGGCTGGTACCTTCTTTTTCTTAAAATCTCCACTGAGACCACAATATACAGTTAGAATCTCAATGCACACTGAGAAAATTTGGTTATAGTATCTCAGTAAGTGGTGTTCCATTTGATATCTGTCCTTTGTGAGGACAAACCTTGCCCCTTCTATACTTTCTGTCAGCTCAGAAGAAAGAGAAGTACTACATTGTGTGATCATCATAAGTGTAGAATTACAATTGATGGGAAAAAACATGCACATAATTTTCCTTCTTCATGTATATGTTGGATTAAAAAAAATCAACTGTGGCCTATCCCTTAGAATAATATACAGTCCATTTTGAAGAAAGAATAAATCACTGGGCTTTTATACCATATATAACTGAATAATGACTTCCAGATCAAAGTTAATCATGGGGAATGTATCATCAATTAATAAATTTATAAAGTGAAGATACAGGATTTGAAGTGATGACTTAAATTAGGTATTAGATGTTAGCAAGTTCTTGAAATGTTTCAAGCTGTAGTAGAGACTTTCTACACAAAACCTTGGCATCTAATGATGGAACAAGATAAACTACAGGCCTACTTGGTGGTGATGGTAGTAGAAGGGAAATAAAATGGAGCATGAAAAAGTTCAGAATATTGTTTAAATATTTGAAAATAAAATTGAGAATTGACATTAAACAAAATTCTTTGAACTGAACTGCTGGGAGAAAAAATTCCAGATACATAAGAACTAAAGCAACATAAAGTAAAAGCAATTTAATCTTTCTCCTTTCTTGCCAAGGATATAATTATAGGCAAAGAAATCAAAAGATAAAGTTGAGATTTTTCTAAAAAAATTCTCTCAAAGGTTTTTTTTTTTTTTTAAATGGTAGTTATCTTCTCTCTTTTAGGAGAAACTGACTTCTGAATGCATCTTCCGGGAGCAATTTGAAGAGAACTGGTATAATACCTATTCATCTAACATATATAAACATGGAGACACTGGCCGCAGATATTTTGTGGCACTTAACAAAGACGGAACTCCAAGGGACGGTGCCAGATCGAAAAGACATCAGAAATTTACACATTTCCTGCCTAGACCAGTGGATCCAGAAAGAGTGCCTGCCTTGTATAAAGACATCCTGATCTACACTTGAAGTGCGATCGTTTCTTTACTGAAGACCCAAACTACAGCCATTCTTCCTTATCACAGTTCCCACAGTAAAAGAATACCCAGGAAGACATTCAGAATGGTACAGAGCCTATTTTCCACTGGGAGACTGAATTTGGAAAGAATATTGAAATCAAACAAAAATATTTTGACTTGACGTAGATCAAGATCTCTCTTCATCAGAGGATTAGGTTCCCCTGGGGGCCCCGGCTTGGTCCTTACCAGTAAGTAGATGGAAGCGGAAAACCTGTTACACTGTGGCTAATGGGAACCCCACCTAGTTTGCTGCTCTGGTGCTTCACCTCTCTGGAATATGTTTACTTTAAAAGTTACATTCAAAACAGATAGTTCATGTTGAAGAAATGGACCGACACAGCTGGCCTGGATTACTGCTCCTCTACGTTAAGGACCTGGAAGGATTTTGCAGGTTATGGCATTCTATGTAAAAAACCTGGGGGCAACGTGGACCGGGAAACATGCCACACCCCAAGACGGGACATTTTTTAAAGGATGGACCTATTTATACATTCTCAATTCACAAATATTTATTATATATTTATTTATTAAAGAGTTTATTTTTTACTGCTATATGAAGATATTACAAAGAGAAAAAACAACAAAAATCCCTTTATAGTGCCATTATTTTGTTGAGGTGTCTGTCTGTAAAGAAGACATCTTTATTACAGTAATTAAAGATAGAATAAGACCTTGAGTTTCTTTTTTAAAATAAAGTATAGCATAGATTATATTTTCTTTGCAGTCAATTGCCTTCTAAATGTAACATTGGTTCCTTTGACCTAGAAAAATGCTTTATCAATTTGTATGGAATTCAACACACATTCAAAAGGGAATTAAACATTTTTATATTATGTTTTGGCTTCATTCCTTTTCAGGACAAAGTTATTCTACTTGTATAACATAATGTTTTAAATGACAAAGTTTTACGTTTCCTAGAGAAAAATTCTAGTACTTAGAGAAGTTCTAATGTTGAAGATTATCAAACATTATGGGTAACTCACATATTTTTTTGTATTCTGTGTGGAAAAAGCATTTCTTTTACCCACTGTGATCACAGAAAGAATGCGTCTCAGTGGTCCCACCAGTAACAGCGCTAAGGCTCCATCTATTTATCTGAGTCTGGTATCTTTTCTGTTCTTTCTCCTAGTTAGTCACTTATCCAGGAAATACCCATTAGAGCCTATTACCCAGGATACTCTCTGGCGCAATTTGGTGATCGAGAGAGGCGGGCCCTGCATCAGGGAGCTGAATGTCTAGTAGGGAAGCAGATGAAAAACGAATGAACTAACACATCCCGTAATTGTGAATTGTGACATGCTCTGTGAAAAAAACCAGGTTCAGATACAGAAAAAAGAACATATTTTGACAGGATGAGTCAGAGAAGGTTTCTGTAGAGAGGTGACATTTTCGATGGGCCCTAAAGAATAGCAACGAGCCAGCCAGGCAAAGAGGAGAATCAGACAGAGTCTTACAGGCAGAAGACATGGTGAGTCTGGAGGCCCGACGGCGAGGATGGGCTTTGTGGTTGGAACTTCGTGGTCGGTTGACAGATGAGTTTAGAAAGCTATGCAGATACAAACCCTGTAGGCCCCCTGTCTGAGGTTTATTGGCTTCTGCCCCACGGTGGTCCATGTCACCACTACCCTGAGATGCGCAATCATCGTGGGGCTGTGGTAACAGTAACGGCAGCAGCTGCCACCAGTTCCCAACCTGGGAAAACACAGATTGCTGGGTCCCAGCAGAGTTTCTGATGTGCACGTCTGGGGTGGGACCTAGAATTTTGCTTTTAAAAGAATTAAATTCATTGGGATGACATGGGTTAATGAAATTATATGGGTTTTGGGAGTACAGGTCCATAAGACATCATTTGTATATTGTATTATGTGTTCAACATCCCAAACCACATTTCCTTCTGTCGCCATTTATCCCCCCCCTTTTCCCTCTCCTACCTCTCCCCACCCCAAATTTTGCATTTTTAACACATTCCCAGGGAATAATGATACAGTTGGCCTGGGGACCACACTTTGAGAACCACTAGTCTAGAGCAGTGTTTCTCAAACTTTAAAGTGCCCACAAAATCACCCAAGGGATCTTGTGAAAGTATGGATCTCTTAAACATAGGTGAGAGGGGACCGTGGTGAGGGAGATGAGATTCTGCATTTCTAACAACGTCCAAGATGATGCTCGATGCTGCGAGGCCATGGACCACACTCTGAATAGCAAGACTGGCTGTTGCCTGAACGATCTGAAGTTACTCCTCTTTGTTCAGCCTCTAATTCCTTAAGTAAATTAATGGTGACATGTGCGGTGAGCCCAGGAGTTTAACATGTAACTTGGGTAAAGGTATGTGCTGGGCGTGTTATGTGTATGTTCACCTGAGTGTGTTCAGGGTGAGAGAGAAAAAAATGTGTCAGCTCAAAACCTTTGGTTTTATGAATGTAAAAAAAAAAAATCCAGTAAAGATAGTTTAATAATCTTCAGAATAAAGTAATTCCTACTTTTACTAGTGCTCGAGAATTTATCCCTGTAGCAGGACAATAAAGACACAATTCTGTCCAAATGAAGGCAAAAGAGATTGGTGACCAAAGTTACCAGGGATCTGAGAGAAGGTGTTTGCTACATCGGTGACCACGGATTACTAAAAGATTGATTTAATGTTCATCTCTATTTTCAATTAGTCAAACCAGGGAGTTAAGGGGGTACATGGTATATGGGGTTATTTCCAGTTTGTTCGACATCCTTGTTATATAATTTGGTAGACTCCTGCTGCACCTTGATCCTAGTTCATATTTGCTGTTGTGATAGGTGGCTGTATTGAAGGCTCCCTCCTCTCATGCCCCACTGTGGGGGTCCCACTCATTAACCTGCTGAAGGCTCTTTCCCTCCCTAGAATTGCAATGAATTGCTTGCAGTTACACACTCAGGGAAAGAGATACCACTTCAGGAAACTTTCTTTGGCCCTCTGCACCCAGCAATGATCAAACCCCAGCAACATCAGCTACTTTTTCTTCCATATCCTTCAGTAATCAAAATAATTTCCCTACTTATAGTCTGATTTCCCAGAATTAATGTCATTTTTGATCCCTAAGATTCTTGAATATTATCGTTTGTTCCAAACAGGTCTTTCCCAGCAGCTCTAATGTTTTCATGGACCTGCCTGCATGTTAAGGACTTTGGGGCAATTTGTCCTTCCCTTTGAAAGACTGGGCCCGAGCTTGAGACTTTAGGGCCTGGCTTCTTAAATTAAGGGAGATCCGAAGAAATCAAAGGAAACACTTTGGAAGTTGTTCTTTGTTTTTCACGTGCAGGGTGTTTATCCTTAAGATTTACAAAGTCCTTGTCTCAGTGTTCCCTCTCCTGGCTCCGCTCCCAGTAATTCTGAAGTGGCTTGTTGCTCTCCGCGTGGAGGGCTTGCCAAGGTTGTTGCTATGGCTGCGGTGCCAGCAAGTTTAGCTGATTCTTCTGTCCTATTGATCTCTGAATCTTAGCGCCTTGCCAGCGTTCCTCCTAGGGACCAGGGACGTCATCCCAAATCTAATGATCCTTTGTCTTAGCCCACAGAGAAGGTGCTGCCCAGACAGCAGGTCCCGTCCGAATCCAAACCCTCCCATGAGCCGGTTCTCCCGCGACTTCCCAAGAAATTCAGGCTTCCATGAAAAGCTCTTGGTAGGTGGGAACAGAAACCTTTGGAAGAGACCTAAGATGCCCATTAGTTTGCATTTCAGCATAAAGGTAATTATCTGTGTCTTTGGGCTCACCTATCCCGTTGTTCAGGATGGTAGCTATTGCAAGTTCTTTGCATCTAACCTGCTGGACCCCCTGCTTCTGTTTTCCGTGGCTTGGTTTGCCCCACCACTCCTTGCAAATCAGCTCACCTTGGTTCCCATGCCTTCTGCAATAGAAACAAAGCATTCATTTCCAGGAGGCTCCCAAATTCCCCCTTCACATATTGTATGCACTACCTCTCATCTTATTGTGTTAAAATATACATAAACTTTACCAGTTTAAAACATTAAAAATTCACAGTTCTATGGCACTAAGTATACTGACATTGCTGTGTAACCATCACCATCATTTCTCTCCAGAACTTTTTCATCTTCCGCAACTGAAACTCTGGCCCAATAAGCACCAACTCTTCATTGTCCTCTCCTCCCAGCTCCTGGCAGTGATCATTCTAATTTCTCTCTCTGTGAATTTGACTACTCTGGGAACTTTATGTAAGTGGAGCCTAGAGGGTAGATGTTAACTAGGCAGTACCCTGGGGTGAGCACCTGTGGAAGAAAAGGCAAGGAAATAAGGTTGGGCGGGGGAAGTTGAGCTCTGGTGCATATGTGATGTCAGACTAGGCCACCTGGATTGAGCTCTGGAGCTAAAATGGTCCTAACTCATTGGGATGAGTTGGCTGAAACTTTTTACTGATGCTTGGACCGGCTGCTGGGTATAAACCTCACAGGGAGTGTGCCTCTCAGCAGCTGAGACAATTCCTCAAGGGGCTGATAGCACCTGGGTGTTTGGAGCCATAAACCCTTCCTTGCAAAGGTGTGTAGACAGTGAATCCCCAACTCTATAACCATCTACCCATCTCTGCTTAGATCCACATTTTCATGAACACGATATGACTGCTGTGTCCCTTTGTCTTGGGCCTACTCTTGTGCCTGCTCTGCTGTACTGAGATCCTGTGCAGGTAGAACAAGCCCCTGGATAGTGATGCTGGCTGAGACATTGTGGGCAGTGAAGGCAATTTGTACCCAGGAAGTCTGTTCCTATCTGATTTACTCACAGGAATTCTCAGGGTAGACAACTTGCCATCATGTATATAGTCTCCTTGAGAAATGGTGCCATTTATGGGCACAGCATTGTTCTCCATTGATGGCAGTTGGACATTCAGAGGCAGTAGTAGCTAGGTTCATTATGGAAAGTGCTGGACTGATGTTTAACCTCTATCTCTGCCATCATTGCTGCTTTTTAGTATGTCCATAGTTCCAGCGTTAGAATAGCCAGTGACAGCTGGCTTTCATGCTTTATACACACTTCCATTCATTCATATATATTCCCTTCTGCCAGGCATCTTTGTCCCTAAACTTAATCTTTCTTCTTCTAGGATTTTGATCAACTAACCAGACTATCTCTAAATCCTTATATGTTCTAATCTCAGGCCACTTCTTTTATCATGCAAAGTAGATGACCAGATGCACTGTCACAAATTCTGCCAAATTGGAAGATTTCCCCTGAGTTAGACTTTAGTGGTTTGCACCTACATACTGTAGATATACATCTACATACTCGCCTGTAAACCAAACATGGGCATTTTCATGCTTCATCAGCTAGTCCTCACACATGCCTCTTCTGGACCATGGGGGTGAGCTGAGGAAGAGGCGCTGGTGCAGCCATGGGGATGGAAGGAGTCTGAGCTCTCTGAACTGATGAGCAAGGCAGAATTCAGCTCATATGGGAAATTCTGGCCATATGGTCACTTGGTATCTAACAGCCAGACTTTCAATTTGTACCATGGTAAGAGTTACCAGTCAAAAGACATGTGTTCTCTATTGCAAACTGTACGTCCCTGCTCCAGTACCCCAGGGGCCTATATTGTGATTGTTCCAGTGCAACTTCTCACACATCCACACAGTGTCTTCCCCACCCCTGAACCCTGGGATACAAGAGGGTCTGTTGGCTCAAGCGGCAAGGTACAGTTTGGACCTGACCATAGGCAGTCCTGGAATCTCTTGCTTGCTTAGAGGCATCTTTGATTTGATTCCATTTTAACTCTCTTAATTTTTTAAGCACCACTTCCAAGGACTGTGAACAAAGATCTGAGTAAAATGCCTTCACAGCGCAGCAGCTCTAGCTGCATTGTCAGGGAGATGCCTAAAAGAGATTCTAGGGAAGGCTTTCTATTCAGTGGCTCCTGAGGATGCTCTCTGTTGCCCTCAACACTTTAGAAATGGTTATAACTATAACAAACATCCTGGTGATGGTGAGGTGGTGGTGGTGGTGGTGGTGGTGGTGGTGGAGGTGGTGGCAGTGGTAACAGTGATGGTGGTGGTGATGGTGATGGTGGTAGTGCTGGTAGTGGTGATGGTAGTGGTGTTGGTGGTGATGGTGGTGATGATGTTGATGGTGGTAGTGGTGATGGTGGTGGTGAGGGTGATGGTGGTGATGGTGGTGATGGTGGTGGTGAGGGTGATGGTGGTGGTGGTGGTAGTGGTGATGGTGGTGTTGGTGATGATGTTGATGGTGGTGGTGAGGGTGATGATGGTGGCGTGTATATGTGTTTAACAGAAGAGAAGGGTATAGAAAGAGAGAGCAAACTGATGGCAGAAAATCCTCCAAATTAGCTGTTTATTCAAACTATGAAGTTGTAATGGGTTACTCTCTTGTATTTCTACTTCTCAGAGAGGTAAGAAGAACCCAGCTCTTCAGTATACCAGTTCAATACACTACACAGTAATAAATATAAAGTAGATATAGAGAAATGGAAAAAACATAGATACTATTACCTTACCTTATGAGAAGAGGAAAATATGTACTATTTATTTAGTCTAAGAGAAAAAAAATTAGAATGTTTATAGTTTGAAAATATCTTAGCTATCATCTTCAATCTCTCCATTTTATAAATAAGGAAAATATTTTACTACACTGACTCTCTTCAATAAAGCCATGAAACAGTGTGCTGTTTATAAGTTAGTAGATGTATCTATACGCACTTATAAGTTTCTTTTATGATTTTGGGCAGCACTGATGATATTAGCATGTTTTGATCTTTGTACAAGTTGTTCAGAAAGAACTTAAAAGACGTATTTAGGAAAATCCAAGTGCTGAAACATTTAAGATATGCTTTGTGGTCTCAGTTTTGTGTGATTGTCAGCCAGGAAGTTTTCTGATTAAGATGGCTTGCCAGTTCCCTGACAAATACATTATTTATTATACTAATGGGGATTTCCTATTTGAAATGTTAAAGACAAAATGTTACTGATATTTTTCCCTCAAAATAATCAACATAGAGCAATTGAAGTATTCTAATAAGTTAAAACCAAGGATCAGACAGAGACCTGAAAGACATATAGGTAATTTATTGGTATATACATATCAAAATAAACAAGATTTCATTGGATTGGAGATTTCTCATTCATTATTGAGAGTAAATTTTGAAGCTTGATGTTCCTGAATTTATATTTCCTTTCCTTTCTTGGATCTAACATTTTGCAAGAATGAAATCACTTTTAGCAAGGACTAAATTTTGCTGAGTTAAAATGGTATTTAGAATCCCATAGTAATATGCATAAATTTTAGAGTTTAATTAGTTCCCCAGAGTTTTAAAGACACTTTGTGTACTTGTGTTTGTGTATTTGTATTTGTTCACAGCAGTTCTGAGAATGGGAGATGGGTCCCAAGCTTCCGGTAAAAATATATACAGGTAGGTAAATTAACAAATACTCTAAATTACACATCATATCTACCAGGTAGCAAAACAGTGAAATAAATTTTAATAATTACATGGTTGTTATTTGTTTGTAAAATTAAAATAAATTTTAAAATTATAAAACGTGATAGGTACTATGAATGAAAAGAATGAGGTGCTATAAGAAAGAACACAGGTCACTGCCTTTAGCTGAGACAATCCTAAAAAGTCTTTCTGAAGGTTGAATAGGAGTTTAGACAAAGAATTTGTGTAGTTGATGTGTGGGAGGCAGGATGTGTATGGACAGCAATACAGGCAGTCCAAGGAAAAGCATGGAGGTCAGGAGCTGGGAAAGAATGTTCGAGAAACTAGAAGGCGAAGATGGCCAGAGGACAAGCAGAGCGTGAGAGGAGAGTGTAGAGACTGGCACGGATGGACCACATCCACAAGGCGGGGCCTCGGGGCCATACGGAGTTGTTTGAATGAAAAGACTTCAGTTAAGTAGGAGAGGGACGCATTTCATCTACATCTCTAAAAGATAATGGCGGCGACAATATGGACATTGCACTGGATTAGGGGTGAGGGTGGAAGAAGCTAGACATTGTTAGGAGACAATTGCTAGGTGAGAGTTAGAATACCTCGGACTGAGGTGTTGGCAGTGAAAATGGAGAGGAATGGATAAATTTAGGGTATTTTGAGGACAGACTCACAGAGTCTTAGTAATACATTAAATGTGGGGATAGGAGAAAAGTATGTCAAGATGTGCCTGGATTTTGGCCTCAGCAAATGAGTGGGTCACTGGAGGATGATAGTATCATCTTTAAAATGATGCAAGTATGTATGAGAAACAATCTTGGGAGAAAATCAAAACTTCAGCTCTGGAATGCCAGTGAGGTGATCAAGGGAATAGGTCAACAAGCCATTCAGCAGCTGGGTCTGGAAGTGTGGGCTAGAGGAAAAACTTAGGGGTTCCTGGCACAGAGAGTGGGGAGAACCAAGTGGAAGTGCCGAGGCACATCAGGTCACGTGGAAGAGAGAGGGCCATCTGCAGAGGAAGCGAGGTGCTGCTCTCTGGCCTTATGCCGAGCATTGTGCCATGCACGCCTGTATACTACTTCAGCTAAGCCTCCAACAACCGTGTGAGGCATAATTACTCTTATTTTCCAAACAAGTGAAGACAGAGAAATTAAGGTTGTGTCCCAGGTCGCAATCAGGTAAGTGGGAGAAACAATCAATGACTTATCCAGTCCGTTAGAATTGTTCATTCCCTGCAGAGTAGAACACACTTTCCACTGCAGCTGTTGAAAGATATTTTACCCCGTGCTCGTCTACACTTGCCTATTTTCTCCCTTGCCCAGACCTGCCTTTTTGATTCTATTGGCATTTAGCCAACTATTACACATGAAGATTAAATATGTTGATTTTACCAGGCCAACCCTACTAAAATGATAAGCGTTCCCTGACAATACTGGGGGAGGGGATTGGGTTATTTGAAGGCTGACCATAACAAGTAGCATTAATTAAAAGGTGGTTTGTTTTTTTTTTAACCATACAACTTTGCATTAAGACTAAAGGAATGGAATCTGCTGTATATTTAGAACATAGAATTAAAGAATATTATATAAAATGACACAACACTGCCGCACTGCCGTAGAGCCTGATTTTGATAGAATATTTACATTTTCTTTTTGAAAATATGCAAATTCATAGTGTTTTTGAAGATGTAGAACATACAATTAAGGCAAAACGATTTCTGCTAGGAAACAGGTAATCACACTTTTATTAAAGGTTCCAGTACTCTGAGACCTGAACACTTTTTTGAACCTGTTTCCTCATCAGTAAAATGGGCATAGAACGGCTTTGCTCTTGAGATTCAAATTCAAATGAAAGAAAGCAAAACCAAGTTTCTCATCACGGTAAAACATTGACTCAATGAGCAATAATTGAATACCTGTTGTGTTTTAGGCACTATGGTCACCTGGGTTATGACGGATGATAGAACAAATGCTTAAATATATAAGACCATGTATGTAGGTGATAAGTATTGTAAAGACACATGTGGAATACCCTACAGGAGACCATGAAGTTGGTTGTGGTGGGAAATGAATCTGGAAGAGTAAGTTGGGGAGAGAATATGAAGCTGTTAAAGATTAAAGACACTAAGGAGTTTGGTTGTTATTTGCGCAATGTGATTATTGGAAGTTTCTAAATATAGGAATGATATGATTATTTGTGAATGTAATAAAGGTAGTGGCTTTAGATAAATTGGGACCTGAAATACAGGAATTAGGGAGATCAGTTATTTTGCTACTTCCAAACTCCAGAAGAGACTTCGGTGGAGCCATCCACACGGAGAGGAGGGAGTCATCTTTCTGTTCATCACTGCTGCCCAATGAGCTGCCCCAAACTGAGCGGCTCTAGCATGTCATCTCCGTGTATTGATATCTGTATATGGGTTGGCTGGATGCTTTTATTTCTGGTCTTGTCGGGAGACATCCTTGTGGCTGCCACCCGATCCTGACTGGAAGCCCTGCATGGTTCAGGATGGACTCACTCATCTGCCCAGCTTTGGTGCTGACAGCAGGCCAAGGTGTCTGCCCCTCTTCCTCATTGCCCCCCTCCTCGAGGCAAGACTGGCTTTAAGTCGCTGTGTCTCAGGGCAGAGCTCCAAGAGGACAAGTCCCAAAATACAAATGCTTACGAAGCCCCTAATCTGTGTCATATTTGCTAATGTTCAACTGGCCAAATGAAATCGCACGGCCAAATCCAGTTACGGTGAGAGGAGTGGCACACAATTTGTGTCTGTTTTTAATCTTGCACAGCTAGCTGAAGGAGTTTTGGAAGCAACATGGAGGGTATTTGGGAGAAGTGAGATGTGGGAAGTAGAAATAGGGAAGATCGGGGATGACTCACGCACCATCAACAGGGGTGCACTAACTGACACAACGAGCAGAACGGGAGGGTTCTTTGGGAAGTGGCCAGGAAGACTGGATTTGAGTATTTTGGGAGACACTGAATTGATGCCTCTGGGATGTGCTAATGGACGACTCAGTAAGAATGTGGAAATAAAGATTGGAACAGAGACGAACTTTCCAAGAAAGGAACAGAGGTTTGGAAATCATTGACTCATAAGTGAAGCTTAGATTTCCTAGTAATGAAAGGTGAAATGAAAAGTGGGTCAAGGATGAAGTTCGGGGAAATGCTAATATTAAAAACGCAAGCAGCAGAAACATAGAGCAAAAGAAACTGAGGAACTGAGGTCAGAGAATAAGGAAGAGATTCAGAGAGAGAATCATGACAAAGACAAACCTATAGAAATATAAGGTAAATTATAAAACACACACACACTTCACCTATGCCAGACAATACATAATCCACACCTATTGATAAAGAGATTTACATTTACAACTAAGTCTGTCCTGAAGTGTTTCTTTGTATAAAAGATTTGTATTAGCCTGAAGATGTTTTTAATTCAAAGAAAAAAATAGAAATGATAGCTACACTTTCAGATATAAAGTCATAACTGAGTGTTTCATACTGAAATAGAAAGTTAGAAGTGGTTTAAAGCACCCAGAAAAGTCGCCTGGAAAATAACAGTGACCAGCCTGAGAAGAAAAAGTGTGACTCATGGTCACTCTTTGGACTGCACGCAGCTGCAGCACAGAACTGCTCCTGAACCTCATCGACCAACGTTAATGGAAAATTCAAAGGGACAGTGGATGTCACTGAATAGCTCACTGTTGGGTAGGGGATGGAAAACTGCTTCAAAATGTTTTTCTATTATGTTTGTGGTACGTCATTGCAGTAGGCCAAAGGAAACTAATAGATCACCTCACGGGTTGGTTTGAGGATTAAATGATTTTATGGCTATAAATTATCCAGCTTAGAGTCTGTCGTATGGTAAGCTTTAATATAGTCATTTTAATTGTCATCATACTGAATTATGATAAAGTTTTTACTTCTTTGTGTACTGTAAGTTCTTCTCTTCTTCTTTTTTGTTAATAAGATCCCAAATTGTAGCCAGGCATATTAGCCCGGCATTCTCTTTCAAAAGACCAACATTGATCAGTTAGAACTAATCAATGATATTTTCTCCTTAGTCCTCATTTTATTTGACTCTGCTTTCCACATTTCCCTTAAGGAGTATAATTACTATAATTGCTAAATGTTAAATCAGCAAAGAAAAAGCTATAGCTTCTGCAATAAAATAAACCTTAGAAGAGATGGTAGGCTGCTGTTTCGTTGTATTTTTAGGCACATATTTAAATTCATATCACCATTCTATGTGCTATTCCATTCTCAAAGAGACCTCAATGATGAACTCTAAAATTAATTTGGGCTGACATAAAAATTTGTGTTCTTCGAATCACAAAAGTTTTTGAAGAATCCTTTTACATATAAGACTCCAAATTCTTCATATATTTTTCACCAGAAACTCAGGAAACAAAGGAACTTATTTTGAAAAACCTTGAAACTCAAAACAAGAACACTTTCCGTGCATACTGCTAGACCCCACAAGCTGTTTTGCTATGTTAGATACACAGTCGAAAAAGGAATTAACCTGAGCACCAATTTCAAGGAATGTTTTCGTGCAGTGATGAAATCGGGTGATTACAGGTTGAATTATTGCCTAGTCAATTAAGAAACCATCAAAGCACAGAACTATGGACTAGTGCCTTCCATCACAACATTCTAACAGTTCTATGTCAAGCTAACAACTTGTTGGGCTTCTTTCGGTTTCTTTAAACATACACCTCGCACAGAGGAAACTTCTTGCAGGGAGCCTGAGGGAGCACAGAGAGAAAACAAAACTGAAAGATGAGAAATTGAAACTAGGATACGGGGAAGGTAATAAAAAAGGGAGGAGTGTTAACCTCCTAGAGAAACTCTATTGTTCTAACCCCAGAAAGTCATAAATTCAGAGACTCAACTTGTCACAGACCCAAAGGGTCAAGGAAATCCAAGTCTTCTTTGGGTTACCAGATCCTGTGGGGCAACCTAAAATTACCAAGTAACACATGCTAACGGAAAAAGCCGACCAGCCATCCTTCAACACGAGTAGGTTGTTTAACGTCTCCTGTTGCAACAATGCAACTGAAAGTGATGGGGCCCTCCCTGGAAGTAACGACGGGGAGGAGGAGGAGCCATGGGTCCGAACAGCTTCAGTCCCTTCGAAGGCGCATTCTCATTCCCCTGTGTGCTCCAAATAACTCATGGCATGGTCAGTCTTATAACAACTGTGCATTAAAGTGGCTTGACAAATAATTAACATCTAGGGATTATTTATTTGTAAAATGTCTTTGAAGTTTTTTTTATATATCAATGCTAAGAAATTATATACCAAGTATTAGTTACTTGGTACTGTTAACCAGGGGAAATAGGCAAGCAAAAACCTTTGAGATCACTGAAGAGGGACTAATGGAGAAAGAAAAAGGACTAAGGGAGCAAAAATTCTCCTTTCTAGGTGTCTATTTCAGCAGAAAGGCTGTAGATCGGTAGTAAAGAGAAAATGCACATAACATACAAGACCTAAATATGGCTTAGATATAACTCAAGGTGGGGGAATTTTTAGTAAAAAGCTGGCCTTTTTAATAAAAGGCCTTTGATCAGTAGGGAGACTCTTTTGGCTTAGAGGAGATACCACATTTATCATTACATAGGTTTGCAAGCGTTACAATATCATTCATGTAGGAGGCTGTGTTTAAAATAGTGATACTGATAAAGGGTACAAATGTAAGCACGTTGTTGTTTCCATTTTCCTCTTTGAACATCTTGACCCTTTCCATGCAGTATCAAGGTACTGAGCTGTTAAGAAAGCTTTGCCTGACCATGGACATCAGCACAACCTAGCAGTCATGGCTATGGATATTACCCCACACTCAGAAGAAAGGATTAGTTTTGACGTCTTGAACCAGGTCTGGGGCAACTCTGCAAGAGGGTACGCCCCGGGGCCAGGCGCAAGAAGCAAAGCTACAGTAGAGGAAGTTTGGGGGGTGATACCAAGCCCTCTTGACCAGCTTGCCTCCCATGCTTGTTTTTACATCCTCAGTTCTTTGGATTTTACCTTTGCAGGCCTGGAAAGCAAGGCAATTAGAAGGAGCATGGGAGACAGGATGAGGACTTGGTGTTCTGTGCGGACAAAAGCAGAGGCAGCTCCACCGCGGAAACGATGCGATCGCTGTGGCTTTAGTCTCATTATAGGACCTTCGCGTCTCTTACGAACAGCGATTCATCAGCCTCTTTATCTTCTGTCTCCCCTTTGCAATTTACTTATTTTCCAGGTTGTTTCTGGACTGCTGTTCCTAAGACTAAATTTATTTATGGCCTTCAGATAATGCAGATGTGTCGACAATTCACTGAATCCAAATACCTCTAAGGAGAAGGAATGCCTTCCTTCCTTTCCTCAATGAGCTAATCTTTTAGTGACTTAGCTCCCCTATGACTCTTCCAGGAAGCCATTCCTGGACCACCACCCCCGCCCCGCCCCACACCGCTGCCCCCACTTCTAGCTTAGAGGCTTTCTCTACTTCTTCCACAGCCTGTGTTTATGTACATCGTATTCCTTACTGCACTAAAAGCGTCTCTTGACCTCTCTGCTCCTGTCACTAGACAGAAAATTCTTCTTCCTGGTTTCATCATTGAATAGAATGTATCACCTTGGCTGTGAAACTTCTCCTTTGTGAAGCTCAGTTCTTTAGTATGTAAAGTGAGAATAATGTCAATGCTGCAGTCACAGGAGTGTTGTTCCGATGAAATGAGGTGACTCAGGTAAAACACCAGGGGCACATAACACTAATAAAGCTTAGCAGGTGCAGAGATGAGCACTGTACGTGGAATATCTCATTTATTCTGTACATTGAACTTGTGTGGTGACTGTTACATTACTCTCTTTTCTAGACCCGAGAACTGAGGCTCGAGGAGAGGCGCGAGCTTCTCTGAGGGCATAATAATTAGTAAACAGTGTAAGTGGGGTTCAGACATATGTAGCCTGACTTCATTTTACCCATGAGTTATCCTGTCTCCAGTACCAAACACCGAATGGCACTTTTATCATCATTTCTGTTTTAACTCTAGCACCACCCACACTGCATAGATATAGTTGGAGTCAGGTAAATGTGTATTGAATGCACGCTTCAACAAGGATTAAAAAAATTTTTTCCTCTGCCTTTTATACATCTAAGATGCAGGTATATAAAAATTATTTGGTTCCCTGGAAAAGCATGATTTTTTAAATAAGAAAGTTCTTAATGTCTTTGTATTTTTTAACCTCTGCTTGAAAAATGTCATTTTTTTTTCTTTCATGCCAAATAAACTCAATTTTCAAGTCCCTGATGAAATGACATTTTGTCTGTGAAACATTCCCTGGCTTCTTGAGTGACCATCATTTTACTGATGCCTCAATTTCAGCACATACTTTCTGTTCTGAAGTGAGCTACATACATATTTGTCTGCATCATTAAACAGTTCGCTCCCTAAGGACACGGGCAATGTTTTATTCCACCTGTGTCTCTCCTGTGCCTAATGCAGTGGGTGCCTAGTGGTCAAAGAATAACAAAAAGTTGAGTGACTTTTTAAGGGCTGTGAAGTTCTGGGCTGCATCTCCAAGAGGTGCTGTGAGTTTCATGGAATGTTTTTTAAAAATATTAACAGGCTACCTTTTTTTCTCTACTATAAAGTTTCTTTGTAATTCTTTCCACAGTGTGGAATGACCTAGATAACTTTCTATTCTGAATTCTGTTATTCTATTATTCCAGAGAAAGATGCTTGTCTGTCTTACTCTGAGAATCATGATCACAAATCCCAACTGTCTCCCAAGGCCAGGCAACCACACTGCCCTCCCCTGCCGCATTTTCTCCCATACTGTGTTACACATCTTTCTACTGTGAGCATCGTCGCCAGCATATTTGGCTTTCCTGCCTTTTGAACTTCCCACATTGCTCCAGGAAATGTTTCCACATTTCTCCTCTCTTTCTCCTGCATCGTTATTCTTTTCTCTCTATTGAATCATTCTAGCTGGCACACAAGCACGCTGTTATTTCCTCTCCTTAAAAACCAAACCAATAAACTTTCTTTGCATCCCACTTCTCCTGCCAGTTAACAGCACATTTTCCTTCTTGCATTGACATCAATACCCCCTACCCACTTGGGTTTCCTCCAGCCTTACTTATTCTTCCTCCTTAGTCTCTTTTGAGAGTAGGCTCCTCCCCAACTTCTTAATTTTAGAGTACCCCTCTGTGCACAGATCTCAAGTCTCTTCTTTTCTTTCTCTATACTCACTCTCTTAATGATCTCATCCTGTGTTATGGCTTTCAATATTCCATATATGCCTGTGACTCCTAATCATGCATCTCCTGGATCTTCCCTCGGAACTGCAGACTAATACGACAGCCAATGCGGTATTGACTGTACAAAGCTGTATAAAACAATGCTGTGTTGCCTTTTAAATATTAAGCTCAACACATTTGGAACGACTTTCCCCCACAGACCGTATGTACCCACAGCCTCTGCCTTCTCCTTTCATGGCAACCCCGTCCTTCCAGTTACTCAGGCTAACGACCTCGGATTCACTTTTGACCCCCTGTACTTTCTCACACCTTCCATCCAACCTGTCCGGAATCCTGCTGGGTGTACCTTCAAACCATATCTGAAATCTGACTGCTCCTCTCCTCCTCCACTGAGACACTCCTGGTCTCAGCTGCTGTCACTTTGCACATGGACAGGGCACTGGCTTCCTAACTCGTGTGCCTGCTTTTACACTTGCCTGCACTCCTGACCACACTACTTATTCTCAGTGCAGTGCCGGAGAGATGCTGTTGAAATCTTACTCAGACTGGGTCACTTCCCTCTTCAATATCTTGCAACATGTCCCTGTTTTGCTCCATGAGAGCCAAGGGTTCTCATAATAAGTAACCAGGCCTCATACGACCTGCTCTTTCTCTCCACATGCGCATCTCTCTGATCTAATTTCTTATTCCTTTACAGATTTTCACTCAATTTCAGCAATATTCTAGCCTTCTGTACTGGCTATTTCCTCTGTTTGAAAGTCTCTTCCATTCTCTACACGACAGGTTTCCTCATCTCTCTCCAGTCTTGGCTCAGTGCCATTTTATTGAGCCCTACATTGATCTTCCTAATTAACGTCACATTTCACCTCTCATACCAGCACTCTTGGCTCTCTCTTTGCCCTACTCCACATTATTCTTTCCACAGGCATTCCTAACACTTTTCTAACATACGAGATAAATTACTAACCTATCACTTCCGTTCCCATCCAATGCCTTCCTCCCTCTTTTGGAATGTAACCCCAGGCAGGCAGACATCTCTCTTTTGTTCTAATGTGTAACTGAAGCAACTAGAATATGCATAATGAAAGTATCTAGAGTAGTTGCTGTCACTTAGTAGGTGCTCAATACATTTTTTTGAATTAATGAACATGAATGTGATTTTGTGTGATGTTAAATCTATCTTCAAAAACTACTGAGTTCAGATGGATGTCTCCAGGATATGACAGAGTCAGCTCACAGAAGACTTATTTTCAATACCTTTAATTCCCATTCACAGCTGCTAAGAGGTTCACTCCTCACCAGAGTGTGAGACTTTGGTTTCGAAGGCTGTGCTGCCATCTAATGAGGTAAATATAAATTACAGAAATTTGCTTTTCTTCTGCTGCTGCCACAGTTCGTTCTTCAAGGGCACCTCGTAACCTTCACAGACCCGAGGAGACCGGTCACTAGTAAATTTTGACCCAGGTCCCTAATGCATGCAGTAGAAGTGTGCAAACAGGACTCCAGAAGTCTGGAATCACCCCATGCACAAAGCTGATGCGGAGGAAAAGGTTACATCAATTAGGAGTGTATTATCTTTACTTCAGATAACATTTGCACAGAAACAAATTATTTTAAGAGTCATGCTTTTACTTACAAAATAGACCTCTGGTTTGACCTTATCCTGACCTGAAACATGTATAATTTTTTAAAAATCATAAAACGGAGCTTAAAGGGAAAATTTGCAAGAGGCTTGAGTGCATGAAAGTGAAGGACAATATTTTGTTCTTTGCATCTGGGATTCAAGAACAGCTTGCCTGGGGCTGGAATTTTTGAGGGAGCGAACAACAATAGATTTTACTCAAAACCAGCTTTGCGTGAAGTATCTCCCAGGGCTGCAGACATGGTTAAGCTTTAAGAACCTTGTGACAAATGGACATGTTGAGGCCCAGAAACCTGATGACCTTGACTGTCACTTAGAAACCTAAAATCATTCTGAGACAACTAAATGAAGAACTGCGCCCCCCCAACAACTTAAAACATATAGAAGTTATTGCTGTGGACCCAATATCTGTCCATTTATGCATGCTGTGCATATGTAGGGGTTTCCTGAGGACTAGAAAATGATCCACAGAATATTGGTTATCTAATCTAATTTGCCTTCAGTTCATATATTTCTCCTCTTCCAGGAACTTGTTTCTCTACCTTATTCTTTATGATTGCTAAGAAAAGAGTTTCTTCTTTTTAGTTTTTTTCTTACTTAAACTATGTATATACAGAATATACATGCAAATTTTCTTTTTTTAAAAATAAGAATTGAGATCTTAAAAAGTCACCTTTATTTGATAGACCACAAGACCATGCTATTATTTTTCTTATGATAATCTGCACTGTTAATGTTAAGGCTGTTGGCTTGTTTATTCTTAAACATTAGTTTAAGGGGAACTGCTCTAACTTGAAGTGCTTGCCATTGGAATGGCACCAGATACCAAGTAGAAAATCAGTATCTTAGCTAAAACAAAGCTTTACTGGAATGGCTATTTCAATGCATTTTAATAAATCTCTTTCAAATATTTTTATCGAGTATCTACAAATGAATTTACTAAGAAAAAAATCTAGATATAATTCCAAATCATTTGACACTTTGACTGCAATTCTCATAGTATGACAAATAAGGAGCTTTGGTGTCCCTCTTCGACCGCAGAGCCACAAGGCTGGGTTTTTGCTCTAGGGACCCTTCTTCCCTCGCAATTCATTGTGTCTATCTCCTTAAATGCCTGAGGCTTGGTTCTATTCTCACCCTCATCACTCTTCTTCTGTCTCCACCTGGAGTATGAAGCCCAGAATTGTAATAATCTGCCTATCATATGTGTGAGTGAAACACTGTTCTAAGTCATTGAAAAGTCTTGACTCTGCTTGTAAAAAGTGAGTTGTGCCTTATTCTGTTATTAGTACTGACTTTGTATCTGGAATGAAGTACTAATCTATTCAAACCATTTTATAGAACAAACAATCCAGACTATTTAGTGTAACAATTTAGTATAACTAGACATGTCTGAATCCCAGTGATGAACACAGCTTAGGCTCAAATCTGATTTCTCTCATTTCCATATTCCGTGTCAGAAAATAATACAGATGTGAAGTAATAAGGGCTTGAACACATTCAAAGTGAACTAATGGTGTGCTGCTTTGCTTACAACAATTTAGAACAATAAAGTGAATCTTTACCATAAGAATACTGCTCATTTGGTAGTGGACACAGAACGAGCAAGGCGTCCTGGCTAGTGATCAGTAGGTTAAGGCTAGACTTCCATCTATCCTATTTAATGCATATAATGATCTAGAACAAGTAACTTAGCTTCCACGGGCTTCACTTCCTTTATTGGAGAGATGAGGTGGCTGAGCTATGTGATACACAGTTTCTCCCTGTTTCCAGATCTTTGTGGGCCACATCACTCACAGTAACCATGCACACAGAGATGGAAATTTTCCTTAGCGGGAGTGGAAGACAGCTAGAGATGACAGCTATCCTACAGACCCTGACACACAGTAAAAACAGTTTAAAGTTAGGAAGCATGAGAACTTAGGAAACTCATGAAAAAAAGAATAGATGGAATGAATAGTGTAGAATTCTGCTGCTAGCAGGCTAATCCACTTGGGATACTTCAGTTAGCAATACTGCTAGTGCCTGCTGGACTTGGCACTCCACATCCCATGCTGGGAATAGTCTTTGACTGGCTCTGTTTGTCACATGCCTATTTTTTCCATCACTCTCCAAAGGTGCAAAGTCTTAGGAGCAGCGAATCAGTCAGGCTACCCGGACTGTCTCTCTCTTTCCCTAACTTCCCTTCTAGTTTAGCTGATCAGTTTCTGGGGAGGCAACAAGGACAAACCTCTGCTCAATCCAACCTGTGACAAAATAGCAATCTAGAGAATTCTTTAACCTTATCATTCTGAGGCTGACTGATGAAGCTTCATGGCATGCACCCGGATCCAGAAAGTATGTCTTGGGCAGAGAGGGAGGGGATGCATGGTTGATATGCCAACATTTGTTGCTGCATATCACTGGCATCCAGGCCTCTGAAAGCCGCTACTCGGGGGCTCCAGAGGGTCAAGGGGCTGTGCTTGTGTGGCACTGCCAGCCGCAGCCCAGAGACCTTGGTTACTGGGACAACCATTTGTCTTCTCCTCCTGTGCTTCTTCCACTGTCTTACGGCCCTGAGTGTGACATTTGATGATTGCTGTGATGATAAAAATGCGCCCCTTTGAAATGGGTGCCATGGATGCTCTTCTAGTAACTGGAACTCTCCAGGAATTCTTGGTTAGTAAGGGGACAAGGAAAGGTTCTGAACTGACTTGATCTTACTTATAAAAATAACCTGACCTCATTGCAAGCATCCGCTCTGATCTGCTAACCTCCTTAGTCCTGATCCCCAAGCTTTCAATTCTACCTTCTGGCGTTTTGTTTAAACTTTGTAATCTCATGTATGTTTACAGAAAGTTACTCTGAATCCTTCAGGGACAGTATCTCTTTAGTAAGCTGTTTAACAAAGAATTAAGCACCGGCAGCATCCCAGGTACTGAGTATACAACTGATGAACACAACTCAGTTTTTATTCTCAGGTAGCATACAACCCTGCGAGGCCACTGTTTATGTAAAAAATTACATGTGTTGTTTTGAGACACAGTCTGTCCATCCACACAGGGTATCCTGGGGCAAGAGTGAGTGGGTGCCCAGCTCTTCAGTGGTTGAGGGGAGAAAGTGTCAGCTTGAAAGTTTTCCAGCAAAGTTGACAATGGACTTAAATCACGAGGAAAGGAAATGTATTTTTTTAAATAGGAGAAGCATTAAAATGGCATTTTGGAATATGGAAACAATATTCGTAGAGGAATAAGTAAGTATATTCACAAGGAATATACACACAAGGAAGTATATTCGATGAGTGGGAGACCGTTTGGTTAAAATTAGTGTAGATCTACTTCAGGCTTTATTTCTGGTGACACAGGATTTCTGGTATGGAAGTGGAATGTTCACGTTTGAGCTTTAGGGCAATCACTTTGGTGGCAATCACCGCAGGATGACTGTAAATGTGTGTGCATAGGCAGTGTGTGTGCCTGAGCGTGTGCCTCTGTTTGTGTTCTAAGAAAGAAACAGGGAAGCACCCTCTCCTTTCTGGCTTTAAACTCCAGCACTGAGGCTTGCATGCATGCATGTATAAATGGAAATGCCTAGAAAAAAGCCATACCCAGCAAGGAAGCTGAATAAGACTGGCTAACTGAGATAAGGGAATAAATTTATAAATGGGCAGCTATACATGAGTACGAACTTTGAATTACATAAAAGGCTTATGTGTTTAGATAAATTCACATGGCATGTATATTTCCTCAGTTAGGACTGTTTGCAAGCTTGAAGCATCTAGCATTGCTAATATGTGCCCACATATGTCACTGGATAGGACATTTGTTGGTTCTCTCACAAAAATTCAGTGTGGCTTGCAGAGCCATCTGTCATAGCTTGGCTAGATGGTGTTAGGAAATTAGCAGATCTTTGAGGCAGAGGAAGAGTGAGATGCTGAAATAATGTAGAATCGTGTTCCCAAGACTGGGAAGAACTTAAAGCTCACTGATTTTTCCTGTTAATGACTGCTGTTTGTTTATTTGTAAGCCTTACTCATTGCTGAGCAGGTGATCAAAGACACAACGTATGAAAGTAAGCAAATATTACTTCTGGTTTCCTTCCCCGCTTCCCTGGGCCTTTCTGCTGTGTGTTTGCTCTCTGCCAGGCTCTGGGCTACAGGCTGGGGGTCCCAAGACGACTGAGACACAGACACCGACCTCATGAAATGCAATTTCTCCAGGAGGGAGCAGACAGGACAAGAACTAATTATAAGAAAATTAATAGGTACTTTGATATTACCATGGGCCAGGATTTGGGACAGCAGAGAAGAGAACAATTAATTATTGCTGCCCACCAGCACTGCAGGAGTTTTCACAGGGGAGTGGACACCTGACCTGGCTGTTGAAGGATAGATGAGATTTTGCGTCATGAGGAGATACACCAACAGAGAATTGCAGGCTTCAGACAGGCCCGCCATTTCCTTGCCATTCTTAAAGAGCCCACCGAACCTATGTTCAGGGACTCAAGAACGTCAGGACAGATGTTAATGCTGAAGCAGCACACTAAATAGATTCTAAAACTGGATTAAAAACTAGGACCTAAGTCTGGTTATGATGTTGATACTGGGAAAGAAAAGAGAAACAGTATTTGGTCACTGCCACTATTTAACAAGTCCTTAATATAGCTGGTCTCAATCCCCAGATCAGCAGAGGAGGTATTATTTATTCGCAAGACAGCAAAAATGCCCAAGGTTACTTGGCAGTAATAGCCAATACTTGGACCTGGACCTTTGCAAAACTCAGGGTAATTTGTGCTGCTCGCTGTAGCCCCTGGGCACCAGTCTTGAGCATACAATATCCATGAACACACATAGACATAGCATTGTAAATAAAAATTAATATAAATATAAACACATGTATGTAGGTGAAACACACAAATATGCCTTATTTGTGTTCTTTACCATGGTATGCACTTATGGGAATATTTTGGGAGTATTTTCACCCCCTGATGTAAGTGCTTTGGAAATAAACTATAGGATGCTTTTAAAACTAAATGCTTTACTAGGGAATAACTGGAAATTTATACGAATGGACTTTATAGGCTTAATCCTAGCTTGAGCTGTGCTCTTTTGTTTTATTTTGGTACAAAATACCAGTGGGACAGCCTGTACCTGTGGCAAGACTCAGCCCATCCCTGAATCTTTTTGCACAGAGGCTTTCAACACGCAGCTCACTTACTGTTTACTAACACTTACAAGTGTGAGAATCTTTCATGTCAACAGGTTGGAGATCTGGCTGTTGAGTCCACGGGGGCATGTTGTTGACTTCATAGGGTTTTCACAAAGGAGATCAAAGGGATGCATTATGTTTCAATACATAACTTTATGGGACAGATGGAATCCACCTTGAAAGCCCCATGACACTTAAAGCCAGATTATCAAAAGTTTCAGACACTAAAACCTATTAACTCGCTCAAACCTTATCCACACAGTCAGCACTTCTGAGCTTCATTTATAGGAGTAGACAATCCAATGTGAATTTTAACTATGGCCAAAGGTCACGCGTGGGTTCAAAGGACGGCCACTGACATATGGGTGGTTCCAGTGATGGCTGGTTCGCTGCGTGGGCATGCTCTCTGAGATGGTGATATTAGACCAATGGCTGAATCACTTTATTAAAATGAAAAAAGAAAATTACCCATTCATTACTTTTGGAAAGAATCCCAGAGCTTGGAATAGCATTTGGGTAGGTGGTAGTTTCATACACAGATCTGTTCTATCTGTGATGAGAGAAGAGTAAGAAAGGAAGTTGCTCATCCCTTCATCTCCCAGGAACTCTGAAGGGGTTCTGCTCCTGCCCACGTCGAACGCGGATTACTGATGACCTCTGTGTTAGCCCCTCAAGTCTTGAAACCAATGGCAGTGTTAGGAATGAGGGTGGTGTACTTGAGTGTTCCTATTTTTTATCAGTGAATAGAATTATTTCTGTGCATCCAAACCATTACCTATTAAAGCTTGTCAATAATTCTGTAAAATCCATTTAGAGATATATGGTAATTCAAAATTATTAATTTGTAAATTAAGATACTTAAAAGATCTTGCTGTTTGATTATGTAGGCATTTAACACAGTGTTTGATAACACTTTTAAATGCAATTAATCCTAATCGCTTTAACATCTACAATGTCCCGACACTTTATTATCTTTTACTTACACTGCCATTTGAAGTGGTACTGCAAAGTGAAATCTTTTGGGTTTTCAACAATGTGATATTTCAAGTTACACAATTATTAGAATTTTTATTTTTCTTTTACTTTAATAAGTAGTTGAGTTAATTAAACATTTTCCTGAACACATGTTATATTTGTTCATTTCTTCATGCTCATATACTTACCAACATGGTTTCAAAAAACTAGATTAAAACAATTATATACCATTTTAAAAATAAATAATATGAATGCATATAGCATTACATTGATTAAGTATTCAAGTGTTTAAAGTCTAAAAGTTACATCTCTGGTATTTGTGAGATAAGTAACTGTTTTCAAAAATATGTTTTTCAGATATACATATATGATGTTTTATGCTTAATGCAATTTCTAGGAATAAAGTAAAAATTGGCTACCATAAATTCTATGAGATGTCATGAGTTTGCTTTAAATAATTTATCTTCTGGTGTTTTTAGAAATCCACTCTCCCTACTCCCCACCCCCACACACCTCATTTTCATTAGGAGCAAATGAGTCATTTTTTTTCTATTAATATGTAATTTCCTTCCAAGCACGTTGCCAGGTATATTCTATAATGAAGCATTCAAACCTTGTCCTGTGGAGCAGTCTTGTCTGCCTGCTCTCTGAGTGTCAGCCTTTGAAGAGTGTACTTTTCTACCTCGGTCGTGTGGGGACCCATTAAGACAGAAGAGGTTGAAGGTACCCACCCACCCAGCAGGTGTGGAGGTAGCAGAAGGCTGTCTCCCTTTCTGGCAGCTCTAGAAGTGCAGGTGTGGGACATCAGCAGCATCCTTCTGTTTGATAGTTCGGCTTGTGTGTGTGTCAGGTGGGGGACATCACTAAATCTGAAGGGAAAATCCTCTCAGACTTTGTTGTCTAGTCTTAGAAGCATAAAACAGATTTTTTTTTTTTACTGGTTTTAAAGCTGAAAAGATTGGTGTGTCTTTACCTGTCAAACTTATAAGACAAGAGTATTGTCTTAACTTGACCATAAAAACAGATACAGTTTATCCGTATTAAAAAACAAACATTAACTAGAACACTAGGTATTTCTAGCATTTAGCCAAGAGTTCTTGAGCAAAGTGAATGCTTTGGCCTGGTTAGAGAATACACCACCTTTAAGACACTTCTATTTGTTTAGATCCGTTGGGTTCAAACTATAATTGTACTGTGTTTGTTTTTTTTAATCACACGATGTCACCTTAAATTAAGATGTATGTAGCACCAGGTCAGAGGCATTGAAGAAAATCTCCCTTTAAGACACAGAAATTATCTCTGGTATGTCTTGGCCTACCTGGCTCCAATCCAGCTGCCGCTTCTGCTCCACGATTCATTCTGGTAATGTTAACCAGCTGTTGATGTGAGACTCCATCATTGCTGAAGCTCGCCGCAGCCTCTTGGGTTCTTTCTGAAACAGTCACAACAGTATGATAATGACTCTATATCCTCTATGCCCCAAAGATGTCATCGTTATTCTGCAATCCAGGTGGAAAAGCACAGCGGTGATGCTTTGAATTACCTTCTTGCCTGAGTGTGATTCAAATGGGAAAATAATTCTTACATTTGCGTCTCACGGGAAAAATATCAGGAAGGTGGCCAGGGCTCCACAGTGTTGACCTGTAACAACGGTAATTTCGCTACATATCTTAGTATCAGGCGCTCCTGCTTTCTAATCAGCTGACATTTCTTTCTCATGCAAGAGAAGGGGCCACGTGGCTCAACCAAGGTCAGTAATTTGGCCAACTTTGCTTTCCCAGTTAATTGAATTCATTTTTCTTTAAAAAAAATTAAATATATATATTTATTGATTTCAGAGAGAGAAGAAGGGAAAGAGAATGAGGAACATCGATGTCAGAGAAACATCATTTGGTTGCCTCTTGTTCAGGGTCCATACCACAACTCAGGCATGTGCCCTGACTGGGAATTGAACCGCGATCTTTTGCTTTACAGGACAATGTGCCAACCAACGAAGCTATACCAGCCAGGGTTCACTTATCTCTGAAGTCACTGAAATTGTTTGTAAGGTGAAGATTTTTATTAAAGAACTAACAAATATCCTTTACATGTTTTTAATGTTAAACCTTGTCTATGATAAAGATTTAGTATTTTATGAGTACTAAATTAAACATTTATGAGTACTAAATTAAACATTTAGTACTCTCATAAAAACTTGCATATAAATGTTGAATAACCATATACATTATAATCATGATAAGAGCTACTACTTATTTTGTACCTACTTTGTGTCAATTAGCTCCTTTAGTATCAATTAACCTTGACACCAAAGATTAGTCAAACTAAAAGAAAACGGAGAGTGGAAAAAGTTTTAGTAACTCGCAGTCACCAAGCCAATAAGTAACTGATGAAATTCAAACCCAGACACATCTAGTTCTCAAACAGTTTCTCTTTCCACCAAAACATATGCTTTTCAGTAAAGAAAAAAAGTATTAAAAAAAGAAGTATATAATAGGGCGTTGGTTTCAGGTTAGAGTAAGTTCATCAACAAAATGTGTTGGGTTGATTGTATTTATTACCAAAAGATTTCTCTCTCTCTCTCTCTCTCTCTCTCTCACACACACACACACACACACACACACACACACACACACACACACACACACACACGCTTTAAAAGAGTTAAAATAAAAAGCTGAATTGCTGACATTAGAATGCACACTTCCTGTGTGCTTGATATGGACAGTTTCTTTCAATGATCACAACGACCCTGGAGAGTCGATGCTGTCATTATTATTCTCATTTCACTCTGATGAATACATTGAAGCCGAATAATTTCATGAGCAGGCAGAGGAGCCAGGGTCCGAACTTAGACCTCTTGGACTCCAGGACCCAGGCTATGCACGCCAGCTGTGCGCTTTAGACCATTTTACTGCACAATTTGAATGTAAACATTCACAGATTTTGAGGTTAAATTTATATGGAGGCCAGAATACACTGTTAAAGTTGTGTTCACTTGTTTAATCAAAACAAATATGAATTGTGTGTGTGTGTGTGTGTGTGTGTGTGTGAGCGGCTACTGTTTTCCAACATTGTAGGAAAAGTAAGAGCAGTTAAAGATTTTAGTGCAGTTATTGAAGTTTTGCTGTATCTGAAATTTACCACCAAAAAAAGATGATATTAGGAAGAGAAAACAGGCATGAAGGCTGACCCTTCCTGCTGCAGACGTCGCCTGTGTCACTTGAACATGCCCCTTGTTCTGGAGTTAGTCAGCTTTGGTGGCGACTGTGCATAAACTTGGGCAGACTTTCGCTGGCTGAAAAAATGCCGTCTTTGTATTCTCTGTGGTCCATGTCGCTGGGTGGTGCACCTTCTTGTGAGTTGTGTAGTTATTTTGTTTTCATCAAGTGTTTTCCCCTGCCTTTTTAGTAGATGAGAAGAGTCGGGGGAAAATAAACCTAATTCAAAGTTGTATTGATGAGCTCAAGGGAGTGAACAGATGTAAACTGAGAAGCACTGTATCTTGTATATAATAGAGGGTCAATAGACATTTGGTTCCTACCTTTAATTAAATACAGCATCTCCTTCTAATCGGAGCTTACTTTGTGTTCTGAATCATTTTTCCATTTTGTTTTTATAGCCTTCATAATATGGTTACCAATTCTGTGATAATAGGCCAATTGATTCACATAAATGTTACAAAAATAGTAACTGCAGTCAAAATGACATGTAACTCCTTAATCCAGGTCACCCTGCTAAGCATGCCTTTCTAATCTTAAAAACTGTTTTCTGCTGACTCAGCTTATTATACAACGGGGTACCCCCCAAAAACCTTGAATTTATTTATGAAAAATTGTGTATCCTTACATGTTTAACTTTCAGTCACCTTCAAAGTACTCTCCATTTGATGCAATACACTTATTGAGACTTTTTTCTGCTGCTCCGAACAGTTTTTGAACTCATTGATTTTAATGCCTTTTAGTGCTTCTGCTGTTTTGTGTTTCACCTCTTCCACATCAGCAAAATGTTTCCCTTTGAGCCCTTTTTCCACCCAGGGAAACAATAACAAAAAAATGTTTCCTGGGGTGAGATCAGGTGAACAGGGAGGGTGAGGTGCCAGAGGTCATGCCGTTTTTGGTCAAAAACTGCTGAACACTCAACTGTGGTGTGGGCAGGTGCGGTGTGCTCATAAGTCACCCACCATGAAATGGGCAAACATGTTGAAAGAGTCTAAAAAATATTCACTGAAGCCAAGCACAGCCTCTCACAACAACGCCAGCTGGTACACTGATACAGATGGGTTCCTAAAACACTGACCTAGAAGGGCAAGCCTGTACTACAAGGGGCCTGCCTTCCAGAAGATAATTCTGTTTCTTTGGGGGTCCTCCCTCATAGCTATTTAGCTGGGTTTAAGTCTTTGTTATACAGTTCATATTTAAACGCATATTAATGAATTCAATCAACGTCATTAAAATACAAAAGTGCCGAGACTCTAGTGCGTTCTGCCATGTAATGCGAGTGTGTATGAGTTCTATGCATGTTGCCCCACTTGAATCTGTGCTATTTTTATATCATTAAAAAACTATAATTTGTTTTTCACAGGCAAGTAAACCTTAAAGAACATTGCATGCTCATACGTTTTAGGAAGTTAGTTGAATTTTGAGTTTTTGAGATAATTTCTTTTTCTCTTTTAGACTGTTCTTAAACACTTCTTTGGGAAATATCATTATTTTTTCTTTTCTCAGATGTTCAGGATACTTGAAGCATTGACAAAAGCCACATGTTAAAGCAAAGAATACTGTTTTATATTACATGAGTAGTTGTAAAAAGTTATGTATAAAACAATAATGCCTTCAGCTACTATGTAACCATTGTTAAACTAGATATACCAAACAGATCATATCTTTTTATGTTTATAATTCCTTTATGTGACTCAAGTTTAACACATTGTGATTAATTCATATAGCTCTTAAGTCTCTTTTAATCACAGATTCCAATTCCATCCTTTGCCATTTATTTTTAGCTTTATTGAGATATAACTGACATATAAGATTATTCAAGATAAAGGTATACATTGTGTTGACTTGATATCCTTATGTATTATAAAATGATTATTACTCCCATAGTGTTAGCTAACACCTCCATCACATCACATTACTACCATTTCCTTTTTTGTGGTAAGAACATTTAAGATGTACTTTTTTAAGCAACTTCCAAGCATATAATACAGCATATTAAGTATAAAGACCACGCTACGCATTAGATCCCCCAGACTTGCTCGTCCTATAACTGGATGTCTGTGCCCTTTGAACAGCACCTGTCCACTTCCAGATCGCACGAACAGCTTGAGCACAGAATAAACACTCAGCACACGAGGGGCTGGGCTTGCACTATGATTCAGGTTTTCATATTTTGCCGTGTAGGGCAACTACAGACCCCAACTCTGTCGATAATGTAGTTCATGATGTGTGGAATAAAAAGGTTCTTGTGACTTTCAGTAATCACTATTCGGCATTCTACACATTATTTGAGACAGGAAATGCAAGAAAAACTTGGATGGCTGTGGAACAAAATCTGGACCGAACCCTAATAGGTGTGCTTTTAACCCGAGGACTCCATAGGAGGTGATTATCAGGTTGAAATGAGAAAAGTTCAGGCTGGTAAACACCGGGTTCTGTCTAAAAACCAACCAACCAACCAACCCAACCCAGTCTTTATTATCAACAGGTTTCAAAAATGTATTTTGGTATTTATTAGTTCACCTTTAAAACAAGTACAGATGAATCTGCAGAAGAGAAACCCCACGGAAACAAGTAGGGGCACACCAGGATTTAAGTGATATCTCTAATGAAATGCAGAGCTTCAGCACTGTGAGAAAATTAAGGCTTGGGACGGGAATCAAAGCGGAGCTCAATAGCCTCCAGAAGGCGTTTTTATAGTCTGGGATCAAGGCGGTTTCATCTGCTGAAGTGTCGAGGACTAGTAATGGTCTGTTAATCTACGAGGTGCTTTTATATTGTTTTCTTTGCAAGTTCTGAGACTGCTAAAGCTTAAGAGTAAGAGGTTGTAGGCCGGAAATCAGATGTGCTCTAGACACTAGGGTACCCTGCCTTATTGCGGTGCGTGTGCTGTCGAGGAGGGCGTGGGATGCTTTTAGGATTCCCTTAAAGGTTAAAGATGTTAAACTCCCTCAGTAGCTTCAATCACATTCTTGGGACAAAAAGAAAAAACAGAGAACAAAAGAGGAGGATCCAAAGGCACAGTCAGCTTTTCAGCTTTTTTTTTGAATTGAGAGGAAGAACTGCATATAATTTTTTGGATATATGACATTTAATTCTTCTGTACCAAAGTGACCTAGTAGACAGTATACACTGGGTATATATTTGCATGTCATTTAATTTGAATGTGTATGAAGAAACCTAGGCTCTTCATAATAATTGTTGATGTTTTAAAACTGGAATTTGATCTTAATAAAAATTTAAATGCCATGGTGCCACAGCTTACCAGGGGCTCATTTCTCAGGTCAGAGCATGCAAAAATCACAAGGAGTCAAAGTATGCCTGAAAATTCCTTACTCTTCCATAGGTAGAGCATACCTACTTTTTTGTAAACAGCCTTATAAATATTTATGTACTCATTAAAATATATTTGATAGAGAATATGTAGAGCATAATTGTACAGTATGCATAATATTTAAATTGCATCTTTATTTTTTTTTTTTTGCCAAGCACATTGTTTGTGCAAGCTAAAGATGCATCTGAAGAAACTACTTTCTCAAGAAAAATGATGAAATACATGATAAAATGAAAGGAAAAACTTTTGTTTTCAACTGTATTACAGGAATACCCATAGTATAAATGTCATCTTGGTATATTGAATATATAATAGGATTCTGTTGATTAATTAAGCTTTAACCATTGGACCAATTTAAAATTCTAATGAAAAGCAAAACTTGAAATGTTGCTATATTTTTCTTACTTTAATTTTTCCATTATTGACATGTCTATTAAAACCTTCCATATTGAAAATGATCATCACTATCAAAAGAGTGATGGTTTTTATTACCTAAATAGAAAAAAATAAAGTTCCCCCTTTTTACCATAGAATATTTCATGTCAAGAAGATGGATGGGCTAAATTTAAAAAAATTCTTGGAAAATTAACAAAAACATTTCCATATTTTAGGTATATTCAAGCGTGCATTACAAGCACTACAGTAACCTTTTTTTACTTCTATTTTTTAGAAATAGAAATGATTTTAGCTGTTAGTTAAGGAAATGGTGTTTATATGACAAGTTATCTCTCCTAACTTGGGCCACCATAAAGGCAGCTGCAGGCGTAGGACTGAGTCTTGGTTCTAGGCATAACATAAAATGTGCATGCCTCACTGAGAGGAGATTGTGACGATTCTATAAAAATAATCTGTGAAATGCTGTATACTCTTGAAAGCACTTTAAACTCATGGTTTGGAGGCAGTATTGCCTAGTGCAGAGTCAGAGTTTATTGTTCCGCAGTCAGACCTTACCAGCTCTTCAACCAACTCTGTGTTCCCTTCCCTTCCCAATTTACCTCACCTCCTTAAACTCTAGATTAATGATTAGTGAAATGAACATAATAATGGTGTCTAGCAAATAAAGATGTGCATAATGCATGTAAAGCTTATGATCTAAACCCATAAAGCCCAAAAGATACTTTTCTGAGAGAAGTGGTGAGGAGTTCCTTACTTTAACTTGTGGCGTGTGCACATGTGTATGTGTGTGTATGTGTGCATATGTGTATGTATGTAGTAGAGCTGGAGAAAATAACTAACTAATCTTAAAGTGAGGCGAGTTATAATAGTTCAAATCTCATTGAAGCCTTTTGCCAGGAAGTGATGTCTAGCCATGGCTACAGTATTTTTGCATATGGAGCACCGTCTCCTTCAATTAACAGATTCACAAAGTGTTCATCTCATTTTTCTATCTCTTGTAAAAAAATAATACTTTAAAAATATTGTCACTTGTTAATAAGCACAAAGGTTTAATGCGTATTAAAGGGTTTGGTACACATAAACTAATCCTTAGAATTGAAAGTATAAAGGGGAACATTTATTTAACCTCCTCGGGAACTTTAACAATTATTCTTCTTTGCTTAAAACATACACACTATACATTTTAAAATTCAAGAAAGTTTTTTTAACATACTATAATAGATTTACTTATAAGCATGTATGACTTTGAAGGCTTCTATATGTTGTTAAATTTTTATCTGAGATCCTCCTCAGGTTTCTAGAATATATGTACTTGGCATTACATGTGGTTATATAAGACTAAAAAATGTTTTATTGCATCATGTCACTTAAAGGGAAATTTCATGAGGGAAAGGAGTAAGTGGATTATACTGAAACCTCAAGGATTTGGTCAATTTTATTGCGATTGTTAATGTTTCTTAAACAGCAACTGGAAAAAGTGGTGCTGAAGTGCAACCTTTTGAGTTCTTTATTTCATGTCTAACTAACATTGTAGTTAGATCTGGGATTAACATGCAATAGATTCAATAATTAGTATGATATAAATTATTATGTAGATCAACACTTCAAATGCGTTCCCGTTTTCTCTAAATAAATTGAAATGTAATACTACTTACCAAGTGATTTAAGTAGAAGTGCAAACATATCAAATCTTTCAAATAATTTCTAAAACATCGGAACCCAATTTATTGAAAATTATATTATCATTTTAGAAACTCTTGGTATAGTCTTTATATTTTATGTGACTTTTACTAAATCATTTTTCAAGTAAATGATGTCCTGATTTGTCATGGATACAGTCACACTACAAAAGCAAATAGCTGAGCCGTGTACACATTCTGCTTTGTCTTAAGCACTGGGCTGACGAGGTTTCCCTGGAGCTTTGCAGAAGGCCAGGTCCTTTCCTGAGAGCAGGGCCTGCAAGTTAACCATGACCCGGCAGTGACCACGTCAGAGTCGTCCATCTCTTGCAAGCACACTGTTGTTTTAGTTGACACACGGGTACAGCTTCTATAATTAGAGAATTCTTTTCACATCGATGGTATGTTAATGGTTCCAGATTTTTTCTCACATTCTGCTGAGCTTTGGGCAATTACATTAAAATTATTTTCTAATTCTTTTCATTATTTTTATAACATTTAAATATGAACTATCTCTATCATATATACACTAAGTAACAAAAACAATATATTGGAAGTCATATTTGATTAAGTCAAACCTAACCCTTCAGATCAAAACGGTATAACATGACACAGGTGAGCATGTTGCTAAGTTGCCTGGGATTTTGGGTCATGAATCTCTGCCTCTATTTCCTCACCTGTAAAATGTGATTGACAATAATAATCATAATGGTTGGATAGGTTAATATAGGTTCGAAATACTATTTTATAAAGGTAGTTTCATTTTTATTAATAAAATCACAGCTGTTATGCACACAAAGGATGGGCATTTATTAAGTGATTTTTGTTTGTGTGGGGGGTAAAAAGTTTAAATTTTATTCTGGTACTGGTATGTAAGGTCTGTCTAGATATTTTTTTTTTTTTTTGGCATGTGAATGTTCTGTTGTTCCCACATTATTTATTAAAAAAAAGACTGTCTTTGCTCCATTGTATTACCTTTGCTCATTTAGCAAGGATCAGTCGACTGTACTTATCCAGGTCTATTTCTAGGACCTCGGTCCTCCTCCCGTGATAGATCCGTCAGTTCTTTCACCAACACCGCAGTGTCTGAATTGCTGTGACCTTCTAGTAAGTCTTACAGTCAAGACTTGTCAGTCCTCTAACTTTATTTTTATTTTATTTCATCCTTTTTATTGAATTTATTGGGGTGCCATTGGTTAAAAAATTATACAGGTTTCAAGTACACAATTCTGTGATACATGATCTGTGTTCTGAATTGTGCATTCACCACCCGAAGTCAAGTCTCCTTCCTTCACCATTTATTCCCCATTTACTCACACTGTTATCTGTGTCTGTTTTATTCTTTTTTTTTTGCTTAATCCCTTCAACTTTTTCACCCAGCCCTCCTGACACCCCTCCCCACTGACAGCTGTTAGTTTTCTCTCTGTATCTACGAATCTGTTTCTATTTTGTTGATTCAATTTGTTCATTATATTCCACCCACATATGAGTGCAATCATATGATACTTGTCTTTCTCTGACCGGCTTATTTCACTTAGTGTAATCCGCTCCAGGTCCCTCCATGCTGGTGCAAAGGCTAAAATTTCCTTCTGAAGGAAGCCAGCCCTCCAATTTTTTTCTTCTCCAGTATTATGTTGGCTAGTCTGGATCTTTTGCTTCTTCATATAAACTTTCAATTCAGTCTATCAAAACTCACAAAATAACTTAATGAGAGTACACTGGGATTGCGTTGACTCCGTATATCATGTTGGGAGGAAGTGACACTGTGACAATACTGAGCCTTCTATCCATGGACTTGGAGAGTCTCTCCACTTAGTTCTTCGATTTATATCATCAGAGTTTTGTAGTTTTCCTCCTATAGATCTCATATATATTTTGTTAGATTTACACTTAAATATTTTATTTTGGGGGTGCTAATGTAAACAGCATTGTGTTTTGAATTTCAAATTCCTGTTGTTCAGTGTTGCTATATGGGAAAACAATGGCCTTTTGTATATTAACCTTCTATCCTGCAACCTTGCTATACTCACTGGTTAGTTCCAGGATGCAATTCGTTGTTGTTGGTGGTGATTTTTCTTTTCTGCATAGATGACTGTGCCATCTGCAAAAAGTTTTATTTCTTCCTTCCCAATATGTACATAGCACTTGTTTCCTTTTTCTGTTGCAGAGCATCAGCTAGTAGTTCCAGTACAAGGCTGGATAGGCAGGGTGGGAGCAGACATCCTTGCCTGGTGTATTGATTGATTGATTGATTGATTGATTTTTAGAAAGAGGGGAAGGGAAGGAGAAAGAGAGGGAAAGAAACATCAGTGTGTGGTTGCCTCTCATGTGGCCCCCACTGGGGACCTGGCCTGCAACCCAGGCATGTACTCTGACTGAGAATCGAACTGGCAACCCTTTGGTTCACAGCCTGTGCTCAGTCCACTGAGCCACACCAACCAGGGCCCTTGCCTGGTTCTTGATCTTAGTGAGAACACTTCAAGTTTCTTGGCACAAAGCCTGATGTTAGCCACTGAGCTAAGGTGAGGAATTTCCCTCCAGCACATGGGCATCTTTTTGTGCCAGATGGCAAAGGTGTCTTCAAAAAGTAATGAGAACGTGTCAAAAGGACATAGGCCAAATCTGGGACCATTTCAACATCAAAATAAATAATGATAGAAACAAGATATTTAGAGAATAGAAAAATAATCTATGGATACAACTCTTTAAATAAATAAACAACCTATAAACAAATAAAGAAAGAAGAAAAGAAAACATTTCCCTATGGTAGAATAACAGCTAATAAATATCAAGGGAATTAAAAAATGTTCACTTTGTATTCATCATAGGATCACTGCTAATCTGGCAAAATCCTCAGAGCATGCCAAACTAGTGGGTGAAGGCATGATGGAGAGGCTAGTTACACTGTCGCAAACATCCCCTCGCAAATTGTTTCTCGATCACCAAGTAAACAGTAGTAAGGGAATGTTCTGTAATTTTCCTTCCTGTTAGAAGACAATTCCCAACTCATATTTACCTCTTGCCTACAGTTAATTCCTGGTAATTTTTTCTTTAAATTTAGATCAAACGATATATGTCTCTCACATTGTGAGGAATGATGAAAGGCTCTTTCCCAGTCTAAGTGTCTGCCTTCTCCAGAGGTCTATGAATCCTCAAGGATCAGGGACACGTCTTTGCATCTCTGTATCTTCCCTTCTTTCCTTTCACCTGCAACCATTACGCTGTCTGATACACGGAAGTCATCTGCTTCCTATTTTCTGAATAAATAAATGAACCTAATATTGCCACATAATATAGAAGAAATGAAATATATAGATTGTCTTGGATAAACTGAGTTTGAATCCAGCTCTCTAGGATCCCCAAAATGGTGAAGAAATCAGTTTTCAGATTTATACTTGAGGGCATGCCATCCCCTTTCTGACAAGACTAGACCCTTTAGAATTATACTAAATGTTATACTAACATTAAATGTTATTTAATGTTATTTTTATATAATCTTTATTTACCATCAGGAATTTCCTTTTTACCAAAGTGATGCCCTTTTCTATTCCTAAATGTATACCTAAGGTAAGAGAACAATCCAAGCCCCTCAGAAAACCTGCTTACTGAGATGTTGCTGCATGTTTACTTTGAAAAGAAATAGTAGCTCTTTAAGAATGTCCCAGTTCCATTCCACTACTGGGATTATACCCTAAGAGCCCTGAAACACCAATCCAAAAGAACCTACGCACCCCAATGCTCATAGCAGCACAATTTACAATAGCCAAGTGCTGGAAGCAACCTAAGTGTCCATCAGCAAATGAGTAGATCAAGAAACTATGGTGCATTTACTCAACGGAATTATACGCAGCAGAGAGAAAGAAGGAGCTTATACCCTTTGCAACAGCATGGATGGAACTGGAGAGCATTATGCTAAGTGAAGTAAGCCAGGTGGTGAGGGACAAGTACCATATGATCTCACCTTTAACTGGAATGTAATCAACAAAAGAAAAAAGCAAGAAAAACATAACCAGAGACCTTCAAATTAAGAACAATCTAACAATAGCCAGAGGGGAGGGGGGAGGGGACTATGGGGAGAAGGGTTTTCAGGAACCACTATAGAGGACACATGGACAGAACCAAGGGGGACGGTGGAAGAAGGGGAGGGATGTGGGTTTGGAGGGGGTGGAGGGAGGGGAGGGGAGAGGACACAGACAATTGTAATTGAACAACAATAAAGTAATTAAAAAAAAAGAGAATGTTCCAGTTCTGAACCTCTGCCCAGTTCTTAAAAGTCAGAGAAAATTCTCCCTTAACTTTAGATTTCAGTGCTAATTTTTGAGCTTTAATAATCTCTTGTCTGGAACAGTAATCTTTACCACTTGAAGAGACACTTAGCATTACTATTATTTGACCGTAGAGGTTAATCCTAAACTGTAGATTAGTGCTTGGGGCCTTCTTAGAAAAGCTGCATTTTGGCAGGAACGTCAACCACAAATATTTAGGGGTTTTCTTTTTATATTAAAGACCACATAAGACCCAAACAGAGTAGATGCTATCAAGCACTAGTGTTACTCTTTAGAAGAGATCAGGCACGTTCAGGGTGGTTGGCCGCAGACAATTCTTTAGGAAACAAACCCTTAGAGGACAGGGCCCTGTATTTTTCAAAGCAGTCTAAAATATCTAATGATTATGAATGCAATGTTATGAAAAATTTTAAGTGTTGTGTTTTGAAAACATGTGTTATGAAAAAAAGGTAACATCTGAAATGCCTTTATTTTATTTTTGAGCCAATGAGTGAAAAACCCACAACTGACCAATTATAAACACTCCAGTTAACCTATAAACATCATGTACAACTATGCACTATAGGTGCTTAATCAATATTTGATGACTCAGTAGCTGCTCTAATGCTATCAACAATTATTACCACTTGTCTGGTCTCTATATAAACACCCTTCTTTTCTTTTCTTTTTCTTATGTTGTTCTTACTTTTATATGTCATAGAAAATCTGAATGACAGAATAGAAAGATTACAGGAATAAGTCATGACCCCCAGTTCTGCGGGGGAGTCTATAAACAGTGGGTGATGTACAGGAGGCCACGGGAGGAAGAGTGTGCAGTTGTGATGTGAGACCATTGGCTCATTCCCCACCAATAGGCTTCTCTCTTTCTCGGGGTAAAACAGCACAGCTACAGCTACTGCTTGGAAATCTGATCCGGTTTCATCCTTCAGAACTTTGTGGAGATCTAGGTTCTGATGATGACATGACTTTAGTTTCTTGTTTTCAATGCTGTTCTGAAATTTTTTTGTTTCTTCAGTACTTTATTAAGAAGTAGGAATGGCTATATCACCAGTTCTATCCCAATGTTATGTTGTTATTTCTGATTTTATAATTAGAAAACTCTACTGATATTACTTTTTATTTAATATTATATTTATGTCAAACATAATTCATAAGCATTGTCTATGAAGCATGGACATAAAAAGTGTGTGTGAACAGAAAAGTCCCATAAAATAGTGCATCTATCTACCTATTATCTATCTATCTATCTATCTATCTATCTATCTATCTATCTATCTATCTATCTATCTATCTCATCTATCTATCTACCTACCTATCTTTCTATCACTTCTGAGGAATAAGTCTTTGGTTACTAATTTTTAAAAAAGTAATAATGGGAGTGATTTGTTTTCAAATAGTCATATATTTCCTAGTCATGGCAATTCAATAGGAAGCAAATGTTGTAAACAATGTCACTATTTCAAAAGAGGAGAAGAATATAAATTCTACATCATGCTTCTTTATTAATACAAGAGGAATAGAGAATTATTTTTGCTACACCATTTCCATCTTTATAATTTTTCTCTGTAACTGGAATTTAAATGATCATGTTAAACGTAATTTTGATTTTTGAAAAACAAACTTTAAAAGTAGCTACTTAGAGTTATATAGTTTGACTGCTGTTCATTTACGCACCCTGGGTGGCTAACGCTTTGAACACCTCAGGTGTCCTGAGGGATGATCAATGGACCATTAAACAGCCACATCAGTCCATGAAGCCATATTCCTGGCAGCAGGTGACCCATGTCATCAAGTTCTTCCTTGCACATCTTCTAAAATAACAGTTCGACAGCTTTATGTACCCACATGCAGTCTAGTAATGCGATCTCGGGCGGGGTGTAGAGATTGTGTTCAGCTCAGATATGTTGACCATGGACATTATGTCAGTCACAGGATTCATTTCCAATATGATAACTTTGTTCTAAAATATGACACACTCTGGTACATGTCACTTTGGTGTAAATCTTCAGCTGAAATCATAATTTTGAGGGAAAGATAGGAGTAAATGCATTTTAGAGCCCTTGCTGTTTTTCTTCTCTTAATGGGTGCACTCCAATCAACTGCCAGTCAAGTTCATGGAAGTCACTTCATGCATGTCTTTGGGAATGCCTCATGGTCATTAGAGTCAAATGAAAAAGGTGGCAAACAAAGCAAAGGATAATGGCAACTCAGGACAGCATGGTAGGTGTCGCTTTGAAAAAGATAGGTAAGATACAGATAGGTCAAATAGATAGGTTAGATTGCAGTGGACAAAAGACTTTAGGCTTGATGTGGAAGACAAGATTCTTGAGAAGAGTAGAAACTGGACAAAAAGCAGTATTGTAAGAAAAGTAATGAAGCAGCGGCCACAGGAGAGCCTGGAGTAGGGATGATTAGAGATGAGAAACGATGATTGTATTTACCTGAAACTCATGACACAAGGACCGAAGAGTGCAGAGGGAGTGTGGCACCCAAAAAGAAAGGCAAATACAAGAGGAGTTACTTGAAGACTCGTTAGAATTTGGATCTGGTTTGTAATGGCTAAATGAATGGATAGTAGGAGAAACCCACAAATTAGGTGTACTAGAGTGTATACCCTTAAAATTTCTCCTTAAATTATATTTTGATAGAATAGTAAATAATCTTAACTCATATGTTTCCAAATACAGGACACTAACATCTGGAAAGTTACAGAAAATATGCTAATAATTGAGGAAAAAAGACATAACTAATATTGGAAATGGTGAAAAGAGATAATGACTGGAGAGCAAGAACAGATTCCTGACACCCTTTCTTCCCCCTTGAAGAAAACAGCCTTGAAGATATATAAAGTGCCAAGCAGTGCCCAGGAGTGCCAAGGAGTGCCAAGTGTACCAAGGCCTGGATGTTGTATCCCGATGCCCATAGGTGTGAGGGACCAGGCTGGAGCCAGGTTGGAAGTTTCTGGGGAGTACTTACCTGGCCTAGAGGTAGGTCACAGCAGACCAGCGCTCTTTGACCCTGCATTGCTACAGAGGTGACTGGAGACACACCAAGGCAAGACCTGACTATCATAGCACACGCTCACTTTTTCCTCCGGGCCAGGCCCTCTCCTCAGACCTTCACGTGCTTTCACTCAGTTATCATCATCTTTCTATGAGGTAAATACTGTTACCATCCCCCACTTGGTAGGAGGGGAATCTGAGACCCAGTGAAGTGAGGGAACTTGATTTGTGTTACACAGCTGATGAATGTTGGCCAGAATTAAAACTCCAGCAGTACAACTTCAGATCACTAGATTCTTACACACTCTGTTAAACTGCCCATATAATGCTTCATACGTGGAGATAGCCTTAATTATCTTGAGTTAAGTAAACCAGTGCAGATTCCCAAAGATTTTTCTACAACACGTATTAAAGATACACTGACCCCATTAAAGTCAGAATGTCAATGTTAATGAAATACATGGTAGGATTTCACACTTGGACAATATGGTCATTTGCCCTCGCTTTACCCCTATAGTCTGTTTTACTTACTTCCCCCTCTCACCTACTTCCACTTATGGGCCTTGGGCTCTCCACCTGCCGGGATTTATTGCTGTGTTGGTAAGAAATCGCTATAGCAAACATCACGGCTCAAGCATAAGGCACCATTAACCTAATGGGACTGGAGCTCCTGCTTTGCAACCCATAGACAGCCCTTTAAACTCTCCAAGGCCCCTGTTTCTGGGAAGACTCAATTTCTGGTACAAAAAGTGTGGCATATGGACTATCAACACTGACATTACCTGTGGATTTGTTAGATGCAGATTTTCAGATCCTATGTCAGGACCATTGAAATCGATTTTTATAATCTTATAATTTCAATAAAATTCCCAGATCATATGTATGTGCATTCAAGTTTGAGAAGCACTGATATAAATGGTTTCACCTCTCATTGCTGACATCTGTGTGGTACTTAATTTCAAATGTAATTTCTGAACTATTGGGTAAACTCTGCTTCTGGTACCTGGGGTCTATTCGTTTATAGACACCTACCTATATTCTTATATACATCCCTTCTAAATACTTCTAGAGTCTGTGTACTTCTCAATTCTTCCAGTCTTAGTTTCTTATTCTGTCTCTTCCATAATCTCCTTTACATATATCCTCAAAACTAAAAAAAAGGATGGTAATTACACTACCTCATTATTTCTTTATCGAAAATACAGCAACATGAAGATATGTCACCCAAGGAGTAATTAAACCTCTGCAGAAATTAATATTAATTACTCAGACCTAATATTTTAGTTGTTCTTAATTATGGTGATACAGTAAAACAGCGTGCCTCTCCCCCTCATTCTTGCTAAATCTGCAGTATGTGGCATTATATATGAAAAGGAACTTGACAGTGGTTCTTATTTTCTCATCATGGTAAGTAATAAGACAAATAATCATTCATCACTGCTCCGTGGGTAATGATTAATGAATGTCTTTAGTTGCCCGACTCAGAAGTGAAGAGGAGGTCAGTCGGCTGTTTCCCCTTGTTGTTGCTCCTAGGTTTCCTGTGGTGTGTGGGATATTTATGTAATTTAGGTATTAGTCATCCATGGGGATTTCCTGTGTAATAACTTTTACAAGGATAGTTTCAAAGAGCGTAGAGGTGTGTTTATAGACATCCACCCACGCCCCTTGGCCGGCAGAGTGTGCTTTGCAAGTGCTACCGTGAGCTGTCTTTGAAGATCCAGCACCAGGTCGAGTGTAAAAAAAGACAACTTTCTTCTTGGTAGAGTTACAAAATGTTTTACCTACTAAGCTGAGAAAACTGAACAAGGCTAAATATAGAGAAAAATAAAATTGTACAGTAATTTTGAAATTATGAATTTAACTACAACAGGAAACACATGTTCATTTTTCTAGGTAATTAAATTCAAGGTGTTTTTGTTTTTTTTAATAACACTCCAAGATTCTAACACTGTCTCATCAGAGAATGAGCAAAGACTCTATAGGTACCAGCAAAGACTCTGGTCCCTATAATTCGTGATTTCATTGTGGTTATCTTCACCACCTTTAATGCTTTGTAGAGTGAAGTTGACTGATTATGTGTCAATCCACACTGAATTCTGCACACTGATTGGCTATGAGGTGTAGAGACGTAGCTTAAGTGGGCTGTGTGGATTTGCCACAGGGAAAAAATGAATTTTGTACCTTTCTTAGGGACAACAGGAGAGCTGGAGTAATTGAAAAAGTGTAGTTGAAGAGGTCTCATACTTGACAATCTCAGAATATAAAAGTAGTCTGGAGAAAGGGCAATCCTTCACATCAAATAATTTTTATATCCCATAAAATAAGAGCACACCTAGAGAGAAAGTGCTGTTAGGGTGTCTCTTGGGCACTGACGCACTTCCAGCTGCTAGCGCTGATTCCTACTTTCCTTGGCACAATTACTTTCTCTCCTGGTACAGATGGTGCTTAATGTATGCGCAGAGCCTTTATTCACACAATTGTTGTATTTTCATATGCCATCCTGTCTAAATTCAAACCTTTTTTGTCTACTGCAGGTATATTAATTGTATGGTCCATGGTGATACAAGCCACTCAAGGATAAACCACTCCATTTACTAGAAGGATGAGGTGCAAGAGGGCAAATTCAGTAGCTCTTACACATTTCCAATCTCATTTTGCATCCCTCCTGCTGAGATCCCATTGGCCAAAGCAAGTCATATGCCTGAGGCCAAAGTGAAAGAGTGGGTTCTTTTGCTCCAAAGCAAGTCTCACGGTGGAGGGAAGAAGAGATTAACTGCATGGATCCTAAATCTGAAGGTGTTCTTGCTATTGCTGACTTTCCAACCTTGACAGATTCTTGGAAAAGCGAAGAGGGATTTGAAACGTTACATTACTGCCAGCTCTTACCCTGCTTCCTTGAGTGAGCCTATGGCCCTCCTCTGGCCCGGATTTCGCTGTCGGAAGTGATCTGGACAATGCCTTCTTTCCTTGTTCGCATTGGATTTCCGAAGTCTTGAAGTCAAAAGTCTTTTGGTTGCAAGTGATCAAAATTAATCAAACTAGCAACATCAACAACACAAGGAGATTTATTAGTAAATGGACTGTATTACTTTGCTAGGGTTGCCATCAGAAAGCACCACAGACTGCGTGGCTTAAACAACATCAATTTATGGTCTCACAGTTCCGGAGTCTAGAAGTCCAAAGTCAAGATGTTGGCAGGGTTGGTTCCTTCCAAAGGTTGTGAAGAAGAAACTATTCTAGTTCTTTCTCCTGGTCTTATAAACGGTCACCTTCAAGTTCACATGATGTGCCTGTCTGTTTCTAAATTTTCCCTTATTATAAAAACATTAGTCATGTTGGATTAGGGCACACCCTAAGGACCTCATTTTAATTTGATTACCTCTGTGAAGATCCTATCTGCAAATACGGTCCCATTCTGAGATACCGAGTCAGGACTGTAACATGAATGTGGGGGTGGGGCAGGGCAAGTAGACGGAACACAGTTCAACCTGTAACACTGACCATAGGTTGTTTGCTCAGGACAGCCCCGGTTTACACTCGTTTCCCCGAAACAGTTACTAACAGTCTCCCCTTTCAATGTCAATAATGTATATTGAGAAATTATAAGATCCCTTTAGTTAGGAGAATACACGGGTACCTGAATGAATGTTGACGCCTCATGGGGAGATTTTGACCAGAATCTGGAGATAATGTGGTGATGCACCTTCTCTCTCTTCTGTAGTCATACTACTTTTTCATGGAAAATTGTTTTTGTTAACTGGACTGCACATTTTTGTAAGAATCAGTGATTTCTTCCCACATGCTTAGTGGGTACTTCATATTTTTTAGAGTTTAGAAGCAATTAGGGTCTCAGGTTTTTAAAAAGTGTATGAAATATATATAATACATTATATATTAATATATAATACATTATGCATATTAACACATATAATAATGTGTATATTATACAGCCTGGGGCAAAAGTAGGTTTACAGTTGTGTAACACTGTTTATTCTTGTATTAATTTTATTAATTATTGTATTATTTCCCATATGAACAACAGTAAACTTACTTTTGCCCCACCCTGCCTATACATTAATATGTACAGATATGCACATGCATGCATACATGTGTACATACATACATACATTTATCTATAAGTTTGTATAGCAGCGTCCTTTCAGGAGTTACTCTTTTGTGTCTATCATTCCCATAACATTTCTCGAAGCAATATGGAAGTGAAATTCTTAATCACTTTTATAGTCTTTTATAGATGATGAGAACATAACATAGCAATGCTCTTTACGTGGTAGAAGCAGGGAAACACAAATGCTTTCTGTTTTCACCAAATGCTCTTAGTTACACAGATTTCTGTGCACAGCTAAGTCAGCTCTTTGAGCAAACCAAGATCCTCTTAGTCTTTACCATGTCCAAAGGAATTATGGGAGTTTCAACAAACAAAGAAATAAAAAGAAGATAAGGAGATTTTGGTTAATTTCAAAAACAAATGGAGGAGAGATAAGAGCCTTCCTTTTAGGAGAGATAACCAGCACTGTCAGGTGAGGGAACTGACTGAACAATGAAAGAGAGAGGACAGCGTCTGTGGTTTCAGTGCGGAGGAAGTGCCGAAGATCTGAAAATAGAGATAATTTCAGGAAGGAGATGGCCAGAGGCTCTGTTCTGGCATCTGCTTTTAAAGGCCAGAAATAATTGAGTTTGTATTTGCAGGTGAGCGATGCATTTGGAGGATGAAGATTCCTGACTCCTATTTTAGTGCACATTATTATTTCAGAGCTCAAGGTGAGCAAATAATCGTTGCTAGAAAATAAAGACACTTCAACATAATTACTCCTTTTCCATCACATAAGTTCGTAAGTACTCTTTAAAAGGTAGGGTATGTATTCGAGTGTGATTTTAAAATATGTTAAATGCAATGGTAATGATGAGCACTAAAACAAAAATACTGGTATAAAGAATTCACCAAGTCTCGACTGGACCCCATTCTTCCCTTTCCCAACCCAAGCCTACTGACATCTCTTTAGCTATGAAACGTATACATAGATATACAGATACTTCCCACATCTGTCTGTTGAACACTGACCCTTGTTTGGAGTTACACACTTCTATTTCCAACTTTCTGGGGGACGGTGTGCATACATTACTCAGACTTCAGATGCAG